>PVKA01010685.1:10051-63640 GCA_004027165.1 Ctenomys sociabilis
ATATATATATATATATATATATATATATATATATATATATATATATATATATATGTCTACACAAGAGAGCTAACTATGGTACTAATTTCTATTAGCTTGTTGAAAGGAATGATTTGTGAATATATTGATCAATTTTTCATGCCTATATCTTTAAAATTAAAAGAAAAATCTCTCATCTATTTGGCACAGGGTGTCACTGTGCAGCTCAGACTCAAGGCGATCCTCCTACCTCAGCCTCCCCAGCACTGGTACGCATGCGCCACCATATTGGGTTTCACAGCAGGCCCCGGGGTTTCAGGTACTGGGGACTGAATCCAGGTCCTTGCACTTGCCAGGCAGGCACTTAAATCACCGAGCTACCTCCCCAGCCTCACATGCCTATATCGTATAACCTGAGCAACTATTTTGAAGATAACAGTACACAATATAACAACCATTGTTAATTTCTTATTACTTCTTTTTTAAATTCTGTATCATTCTTTTTATTGTGGGTTTTTTTCTTCTCTTTAAAATCTAAAGAATTAAAGAAAAATTTAAAAAAAAAAATAAAATCTAAAAAATAATCGATGGTTTACAGTATTCTCCTAGAACCCTCCCTGTACCCTCTATCACTAGATTTCCAGTTCTGTCCTGAGAACTGAGGGATCTAAAGGCTATCTTCAGAGGTCCTTAGGGAGTCCTAAAAATATCCTTCAAATTTTCTTTTGAATATACTATATATAAAACAGTATAAAATCTGTAATAAATAAGCATAGCTTCACATGTTCTACACCATTTTAATCTTTTATATCTGAAGTACATATTATTTCATTCTATACTTTTATTCATGCTTCTAAATATTAAAATAGCTCTTTTTATACCATTTGCTTATATTAAATAAATTCAAAAAGCCAAAATTCTTGCGAATCAGCCTTTAATGTAGAGAAAACAAACCACTGTAGGAGCCTTGTCATTTAAAAAGAAAAAAATTGACAAGATGCACTGTTTTTAACATCATTATTACCTATATTACTTAACTGTTTAAGCTGTATTTTCTTATTACTAAGTATATTAGGTATATTTTGGCTGCAAGAACAAAATTCTACATCATTGTAGCCTGAAAGACAAAAGAGATGCTACTCATTTGTGTAGCAGAAACGCCCAGGACAATCTGTCCGCTGCAGAGATGTCATGCAGTCTGGCCACCTCCTAATCTCTCATCTGTTTTCTTGTTTGTTTGTTTGCTTGTTTGTGGCACTAAGGATTGAACTCAGGACCTTGTGCTTCCCAGGCAGGTGCTTATGCTGCGAGCCATATCCCCAGCCCCTCTCTTCACTCATCTTGCCATGCTCTAAATAGTATTTTTGGTCCATGACAGCCCCAAGAAACTGTAGTATGACACTCTTCCAAAGTCATGGCATCAGAATAGCCTCCCACATATAGATTTGAAAATAAATATGAATTTAAATCCAAAAAATTCATTCTAATAAACAGCTATTTTTTTTTAACAATTTCAGTAGTTGGGACTCATACATAAAATTTATTAAAGGTGAGTTTTGTACCTTAGAAAAATTGAAATTCATCCCTGCATTAAAGGCTGATGCAACTATATCCCAAGGGACTACAATCTAAAAATGCTCCTTGTTCAGAGCAGCTCACAATCCCCGACCTTTCTCTGGGTGTTTCACTCTGTTATGGTTTATGTCTAGTTGTTCCCCCAATGCCTCATGTAGTCATGGGGTTGGCTGCTAGAGTTTGGGATTAACTCACGATCCACTGGGATTATGGGTGGGAGTGCTGCTGAGATTATGGGTGAGTGCTACACCCAGCCTGGTGCAGATAGCCTGAATGCAACTTAAAGGAGACAGACTTGCTCTCTGCAGCCACTGTTTGCCGCTGCTCCTGCCCTTTTGCCTCTGCTTTTTGCTGCCACCATGAGAGGCTGCTCTCTGCCCTGTGCCGCTCTGCCTTGGAGCCGGCTGAGCATGCACTGAAGCCTCCAGTAACTGTGAGCTAAATAAGCCTTTCCTTCCTTCATTTTGGGTGTTGGATATTTGTCCCAGCAATGAGAGCAGAGCAACTGAGACACGCTCTTTGGGCTTTTTGCCCAGGACATGTGAGGCAAAGGCAGAACTGGTCATCAGAACTTCAACTCCAAGCTTTACCCCTTGCTGTATTGATAAGCAATAGTAGTGCATGAGCATGATTAAGCCAGATAATTTGCAGGAAAGTTGTTTAAAAACACTGAAGTAATATCACTTTTAGTTCTTTAATAAAATGCTATTGTTAAAATTAATTTGTTAAAATTTATATTTTATCTACAAATTATCTTTTAACAATTATATATAACTATGTTTACACAAAAGTTATCTCTATATTTATCTAATCCTCCTTGCAAAAGGTGAATAGCATTATTGATCTCATTTCTTTACCCCTCCTTATATTAACATCCTTCACAATGCAAATTTATAATCCTTCTCAATCTGACTATGCACTGGTCACATGATTTGCTTTAGCCAACAGGATGCCATGGAAAGGACACAAAGGCTTACAAAGCACGTGCACAACTGGCAGGCGCTCACTCTGCTCCTCACCTCCACCATGCAGACACACCTGAGCTAGCCCGCTAGAGGATGACGTGTGTGGAACAGAGCCGAGTGCTCAGGCCGGTCACCCAGCTGGACTCACAGAGGCCAACCAAGTCAGCCAGCTTCCACACATGTCATTGCCAAGCAGTGAGGGTTTTTTTTGCTCAGTGCAGATAGAAATCATGAACTGTCAAGGCACAGCTCTGATAACAACCCTTACACTACCAATGGTGTTATCTATTGGCATTGCCATTTTCTTCTCTCTGTACCTGATCTCTCTCTCTCTCTCTCTTTCTCTCTCTCTCGTATTCCAGGGAAGGGTCTATACAGTGTCCAGGGTCTCTCTACTAGATCAGACTTGTAGTGGTCTGCCTGGTTACAGTTCCCCAAGAGCTGGGATTACAGGTGCACACCACCACACCCAGTCTCAATTGCCATCTCAACATGCTCCAGGGGGATGCTTACAGGTGCTTTAATCCTCTGAGCTACTTGGCTGGCCCTTCCTGATCTTCTCTTTAGTGCTATCAGAAACTAGTATTTATAGTTCTTTCTTTTAAAGCAACAGCTCTGTCATTACTACTCAAGATACCCTGCTTAAGAAATAAATCATGAGCAGATTTAGAGGCCCACCAAGGTTTTATTTGAAGAGAGCCTGTGCTGCAAAACAGACAGTGTTAGAATACCATGTTGAGCACTTCTAGGCCAACCAAAAAGTGAGAGGAGGCTCTTAGGAAACCACAGCAGACATGTGATTGGTCCAAATTCAATTCTGCTGATTGGCTCAAACTGCTATAAACTTTAGACTTCTGATCTAGGCCTACTGATTGGTCCAAATTTGACATTACTGATTGGTCCAAACTGGTCTAAACTCAAGCCTTCTCATCTGAGTCTACTCATCAATCAAACTCAATTCTACTGCTCATTTCAAATTAAATCAGGTTAGATATCTCTCTAAGCAGGTGAGAGGCATCCTAGATAGCTGTAGCTGTCATAGCAGCAATTGAAAGCAGGCAAAGCTGCTATTTAAGTGATAGTTGCCACAGCTCTGTAGAAATGGCAGAGCATAAATCAGGGAATCTTCAGGAGGGTTAGCTATGGTCATCACAGCTTATTGAGGTTTGAAGAGGTGGAGGATACAAATCACGTTCCCAGATCCTTCCTAGAACACTTTGTCATATGAGCCCCCATTAACTTACTCAAAGCAGCAGCAGCAGCAGCCTTGAAAGCAGCAGGAGTGGAGGGAGGATAGCACAGATGACCGTCAGGTTGCACGTCCTGTCAGAGAGGGCGTGAGAGCTGCCACAAGGCAGCCAGGGAGACAGAGGAAGCTGCCCCGGGGCACTCATAGTGCACATGGGAGGGGAGACTAAGGGAAGCAAAGGAAGTGAGCAGCCTGGGCCTTGTACACCTCCTCCCCTCTCCTAACCATCATAAGGACCTAAGAGTCAGTGATTCATTGTCTGCCACAATATGAGCCTCCATCAGAAAACTGCCCCTGGGGCTGGCAAGATAGCTCAGCCGTCGGGAGGCTGAGGCAGGAGGATTGTTGTGAGTTCGAGACCAGCCTGAGCTACAAAGTGAGCTTAAAGCCAGCCTGAACTGCATCGCGAGACCCTGTCTCAAAAAGACAAAAAAAAAAAAAAAAAAAAAAAAAGCGCCTGCTTTGGCAAGCTTAGGCAAACTCTCAGGGACCGCAGTTCGATCCCCAGCACCACATGCCTTGCCAGCCCCTCCCCCTGGGCGGGCTGAGCTGACCCCGCCCCCCCGCAAAAAAAAAAAAAATCCATGATGTGTAGCGAGACACTGTACTGAATAAATAAAAAATAATAAGTTTAAAAAACAAAAAAGAAAACTGCCCCTGCTGAGCCCATCCTAAACCACCAGCTTACAGATGTGTGATCATCATTTTAACCCACTAAGCCTTTCTAATATTTTTTCCACGTGATTTTGGTGGAGAAAGAAATCATGATGTTCTCAGATTTTTGCCATCCTCGGAAGGAAAATGGGATTCCAAGATTTCTGAAAACTAGCTATCACTCAGACACTATGAGGTCATTCTACGCAGTGCTGCACTTAATCCACGCGGTGCACTCAGAAGGCAGGCAGGCGCTTTGTTGTTCTGCAGGGGATGAAGCTGAGAGTCACAGCAGCGGAGCTAGTCGCCGCAGGTCAGCAGCAGAGCTGCTCTTCACGCCAGTGCTCCGTCTCCACTGTCTGCAATTGATTGCTGCTCGCGCAGTCACCAGACGGGGCCGCGCCGTAGATGTCCTCTGATCTTTAGTGTATCCTACTTGCTACACCATAGACATTTTTTCTCTTTCCATAGTGGAGAATATCTTTATTGGCAGACTGGTTTGACTCTGAAAAGACACAAATTGCCTATTTTTTCATATTTATTCACTGTAAATAAAAGCAGCAGAAGAAATTGCTTTCCAAAGACTTTAGAATCCAGCATTAGCCTGGATTTGACCTTCACCCCCTAGTTTCCTGACCCCAATATTTAGATTGTCCTCTCAACCACTGGTTATTTTTAAGTTGCAGTTTTATCCTACAAGCATTTTTCACAGTATGTCTGGGAAGGTCCTGGACTTGCTTGATTTCCAGAACTATCCCTCAGCTCCACCCTCTTGGGTGATTTTGGTCTATGTAGACATCATGTGCTTTCTCTTAATGAAGTCACCAGCGTATTTGGCTTCTACAGCCCTGACCATATCTCCTTAAGGAAGGCCAGTCTGTCTGTGATCTGGACAGAGGGGCGGGCACTGCTTGTTGTCTGGTAAGAAGCCAAATCGCTGTAGACCAAGCAGCTGCTCATTCCAACCACACCAGTGTTTTCCTTGGGTATCTTTAACCAAACCGTTCTCTTTTCTGAGTCCAGCCCACCACTCTCTTGTCCTCCATGAAGTGTTCCCCAACTCTGGGCTCATGATAGCATCTCTCTTTTATGAATAGAGAACCTAACATACTTGATTGTATGATTACTTATTTAGCATATACTTGCTGAGTGTACACTTGTGCCAGGCTCTAACCTAGCTTATAGGCTACCACAGAGAATGAAGCCATAAGCCAATAAGGTAGATTCAGGTGATGATAACAGCGATTTTTTTTTTTTTTTTTTTTTTTTTTTTTTTTTTTTTTTTTTTTTTTTTTTTTTTTTTTTTTTTTTTTTTTTTTTTTTTTTTTTTTTTTTTTTTTTTTGCGGAACCAAGGATTGAACTCAGACCCTTGCACTTGCCAGGGAAGCTCTTATTCCACTGAGCCATCTCCCCATCCCAGCAATTTATTTTTAATAAAAAAATTATATTCACTTAGAAGCATTCAGAATGTCAACAAAACAGTTGCAACTTTTTTTTGCAATTACAGAGTGGTATTCAGTTAACAGAACAACAATTATTTCGTATAAGCTGCATCAGAGACAACTGAAGATGAAAAACTACCGTCCCCATATATAACTAATTTGTGCTGTGCACCAACAAGAACCTGCTTTAAATTTCCATGCCAATTTACAACCCCCGTACTGTACCAGGCAAGGTTAGTGGCTATTGAAAATACCACCAGGACAGGGCTATCTAAAGACACATTCGGTAGTGTGTTAACTATACAAAAAAAGTACAGTTTAAAAACAAATCTTACACAGCCTTACATTTCAATTTTTTTTTTCTTCAAAAGGAGTGAGTTGTATACAGGGGGGTTAAATGCTTTATAGACAAGAAAAAAAAAAACTGCGCTACAACCAACTTATTCATCATCCTCCTCCTCTTCCTCCTCTTCCTCCTCATCTTCCTCATCCTCCTCCTCTTCCTTCTTTTTCTTGCTTTTTCAGCCTTGACGACTCCCTTTTTTGCTGCATCAGGTTTTCCTTTAGCCCGGTAGGCAGCGATGTCCTTCTCATACTTCTCCTTCAGCTTAGCAGCCTTCTTCTCCTGTGGCTGCTTATCATCTGCTGCAGCATTATTCCACATTTCTCCAAGTTTCTTTGCAACATCACCCATGGAGAGGCCAGGATGTTCTCCTTTGATTTTGGGGCGATACTCAGAACAGAACAAGAAGAAAGCTGAAGGAGGCCTCTTGGGCGCATTGGGATCCTTGAACTTTTTTGTTTCTCCTTTAGGAGGAATATAAGTTTTCATTTCTCTTTCATAACGAGCCTTTGTCCGCTTTTGCCATATCTTCAAATTTTCCTTTTTCTTTAGCAGACATGGTCTTCCACCTCTCTGAGCACTTCTTAGAAAACTCTGAGAAGTTAACAGAAGCATCTGGGTGCTTCTTCTTGTGCTCCTCCCGGCAAGTTTGCACAAAGAATGCATATGATGACATCTTGCCTCTAGGCTTCTTAGGATCTCCTTTCCCCATGTTTACTTGTTTTCCTCAGTGAGGTACAGAGTCACCCAGTGCCCGTCTGGCTCTCACTTGCCCCGGCACTGTCTCTCACAATTTTTAAAATATGGAAACAGGATGAGTAGGAAGATAGGGAGGGTTACTTCAGACTGAGTGATCAAAAAATAGATTTCTAAGAAAGCAGCATTATTTTAACAACTATTTCTGTCCTTCTTTTAAGAGAGAGTGACCAGTAAAGGAGGAGAAGTTAATGTGGCTGAATCAGAAATGAGACAGTGGGATCAGCAAGATAGCTCAGAAAACTAATTGCTTGCTTAAGCAAATGCAGGGACCAGGGTTCAATCCCTGGCACCACATGCCATGCCATGCCCACCCTCCCAGCACATTGAGCCAGCGATAGAGTCCAGGTGTGGTGGTGCACACCTATAATCCTAGCACTAGGGAGGCTGAAAACAGGAGGAGGATCATTATGAGTCAGAGCTGCGTAGTGAGGCCCTGCACAAAGAGAGAGAAAGAGAGAGAGAGAGAGAGAGAGAGAGAGAGAGAGAGAAAGAAAGAAAGAAAGAAAGAAAGAAAGAAAGAAAGAAAGAAAGAAAGAAAGAAAGAAAGAAAGAAAGAAATGAGAGGGTGGTGATGCAGGACAAGACTGAGGAAAGGGGCATGCTGACAAATGCACCGCGGAGGAAGGAATTCAGATTACACTTGAAATGCAGGTGAAACATGAGAATGGATTTGAAACTGGGAGTGATGTCTAATTAACGTTTGCCAAAAATCACTTTGCTGTGTGGAGGCAAGTTGATTAAGAGATGGGAAAAGGGTGATGGCTATTAGTCTCAGAAATAACAGAGATTTGGGCAAAGACAGAAGAAAGGTGACCATGATTTTTCCAGCTCTTCTCTGCATGCAGTAATCATTCACACATAAGAATTCTCCAGATTTTTAACTGAATCAGGGTCTTTTGTTTTATTCTCTTGTTTACAAATGTACGTGGGACCAGAATCTGTGGTAGATGTTTAGATATTTCACCAATTAACTTTGTTTAACATTATAGCTATACATTTAAATTGGGTGCCTGGCTGGGCGTGGTGGTGCACGCCTGTAATCTCAGCATTTGGGAGGCTGAGGCAGGAGGATTGCCATGAGTTTGAGGCCAGCCTGCACTACATGCGAAGGCCCTGTCTCAAACATAAAATAAAATAAAATAAATTGGATATCTCGTAATGCTTTTCCCCTTAACTAAGATTAAAATGCAACTTTGAAGTTCTTGGGTCTAAGTTTACAATTCCAGCTGTTCCTCCTGTATCTCCACACATCAACCTTTGTCTAGATTGATCTCTACCAGAATGACCCATAGCACTGACACCACTGGGAAGCAGTGGCTGCCTGCTTGCATAAGGACAGTTACTTGAGAAAGTGCACGTCTGTCTCAGGAAAGCCACGCTGGTTTGATCTCTGTACCTTGCAGCCACTCCCAATGTAATTATTCACTTGAACATTGTTCAGACGCACCTCTCCGTTCTCCACTGTGTGAAATAGTCAGCGACACATGGTGGGCAGTTTCTGCGCCTCTGCCAGACACCACTCCGAGGCTTTGGCACATTTTCAAGGCAGCAGGTGACACCTGGATAGGCTCCAGGCATTTCCAAAGCCTCTTCTTCAACTATCTCCTCACTTGCTGTCAGATCTCTCATCTTGCTAGCAGAGCTTATTATTCAAGGTGGCTAAACTCCTCCAGGTGAAGTGAGGCTAGCATGACCCTTGGCTGTGAAGCATCCCCCTTCCTGTAAGCTTAAACAGTGTCGCTAATGGTGGGACACTCGGCCGCGCACTCCACTGCTTGTGGATTTCTAGGTCTCTGAGCAAGTCTTCTCTCTGCCCTTGCTGCTTGGCTGGGCCAACGCAACGCAAACCAAGTGAAACTGCTGATGAACTTGCAGTTTCCTCTAAGGCCAGACGGCCCTCTTAGGGCTAAGATCTGATTCTTTAACAGCGATTTTTAGAGGCAGGATTTCAGAATCAGCAAAGGTCCTATAGATCACCCTGCTGTTTGCCAGGGGAAAAATACACAGCAGAAAGTCAAGCTTATTTTCTATGATCAGAGAATTGTATATTTTCAGCCCCAATACAAAGCAGTCTTACTTATACAGGCCGTCTTCCTTCATCCACAAGTCAAATCCTGTACATGCTATGTTTTTCCATATTGGATAGACATCTAAGACATACTCTAATTTATAAATTAGGCATTGTAAGAAATCAATAACTGTACCTGATAATAAAATAGAACAATCATGACAATACACGGCAATAAAAGTTATATGCATGTGGTCTCTCTCTTCTTATCTCCCTACCTTCAAGATACTACACTCCCCCTTTTTGCTCTTATGATGATGGAAGACGATATTTAATGGGAGCACTGTGCAGTTTCCCTTAGCACAGCCCGATCGCCAGCATCACTAGCTTTGCATGGGGAGCCCACTAATCGGCCAGGAAGGGCTCCCCAAGTTCAAACACTGTGATGCTGACGGGGGGACTCACATGCAAGAGGACTCCAAGGTGACTAATACGCTGGGTGCGTACATGATACGGATACATTGGAGAAAGGCGTGTTCCGCACCCCAGGCCGATGGACCGGAACGAAACAGAGGGAGCGCATTACTCAGAATGGCATGCACTTTAAAAGCTATGAATGATTTACTTCTGGGTGCATTTGCTGTGTTCCTACTGCACTCAGTCTTGTGTAGCTGAGGTGTTAAAATGTAGAACTGTGGATTAGGGAAAACGACGTGTTGTGTGAAGCCTCACTGTATGCTAGACATTGTACAGGTTCCACACCCATATTTTATGTACACACTGATTTTATTTCTTTTGCTCTAAAATTTAGAACATATGTTAATATTGCCATATTACAGAGGAGAAAACTAAGGGCCAGGAAGCTAAAGTCACTTACTCAGGATTTCAAAATTTTTAGTTGGCACTGGAGAGTCTATTATTTCTTGCAAATATTCCCTTTCTCCTCCCTGTATTGGAATATATCTATGCTATAGGTGTTGGTCCTGGCCATTTGACTAGGAGCCGCCAGTAAACTATGAATGAACACAGCCCAGGCTGCGTCCAAGCCAAAGCCTTAAATACACCTGCGTGAGTCGGCTTAGCTTGTCCAGGGCCTTCTGCCATGAGAATTCTTGCCTGAGTAACTGATGCATGATTCAGCTGGATTCTGCAGTAACCCTACCATTCCCACAAGAAGTCTACAACTGAGCTCAGCCAATTTCAGGTAATATGCAAAAGAAAGTTGTGTTTGTAAGCTCTGAGATAGGGGGGCTGTTTGTTACATGGTGTGACCTAGTGACACATAACCAGCATGGGTGGACAGCACCAGAAACTACCCAGGCCCAACTGCTGCCACTTTCCACCACACATTCCTGCCTAGGCACTCCAGTGGACAGGCAGGGCTAGCCCAAGGCACAGATACTGACCCTGAACTTGCCTTCTCTAGCACTTTACTATTTTTCTGAGGATCCTGCTCCCTCAAAAGCCCTCTCACCTACTCTCCTCAAATAATGTACTGCCCTGGCTCTAAAGAGAAAAGGGGCACCATCAACTGCAAACTCCTCCAACTTCCTCCTAGGTTTCTGGATTGCATCGTATCATTGCCTCATCTCCCTGCTTGCCTTTCAATGCTACAAACAAACTGGCTCAATTTCTGCCCAGATCTGATCTTTCAGCTCTTGTTTCAATCTTTCTTCAGATTCTGACTTCAGTGATCTTTCTTCTTTTATTCTTCTCCCTTTCTAATTGTTTGTGTAGAGGCACAAATATGTCCTTTTTCTAAAAAGCGGAAAGGATCTTCCCTGATCTTCTCTTCTTCTGCTTTGTTTTCATCCCTTTCCTGCTTTGACAGCAAAAGTCCTCCACCCTTCTGTGCTTTTTCAAGGTCTTTGTCTTCTCGTCCACTCGCCGATTCCACCCACACCCCTCTCATGAACCACCTGTCACAGAGCACCTACGATTTCCAGGGCTGAAAGACAAAAGAAAAGATTCCCAACTCTATGCAGCATCCACATACACAATGTGTGCAGTTGGTTCTTGATCTGAAATTCAAATTTAATTGGATGTCATGTGTTTTTACTTATCAAATCTCACAAGCCTAGCCAAGTTGCCCTTCTTCCAGTTTGATCTCACTTATAGTGCCTTATTCGAAACCTTCTGTGGTCTTAGAATGCAATTATTTTTCCTACCTCCATGAATACTGTTTTTCTCTTAAAGGTTGTTTTGTTTTTCCACATGCCATCAATGTTGCTATTCCCAGGGTCTATGTTTCAGCGGGCTTCTCGTACTCTGTGAGAACAAATCCACCCTTACAGTCCCATTTCATTTATGCCGACTCCCTGCCCATTCACTGTCCACTTGATCTTCCTTTTGGGTCACTAAATTGCATGCCTTACAATCTGGACATTTCCCCTTGGGTGGTCCATACTTACCTGAACCTTAACATACCTTAAGCCACTAGCTTCTTTTTGAAAACACATTTCCCCTGCTATGTCTCATTCTTGATTAAGAGTGCTGAAATCAAAAAGATAGCAGTGATTTCCACCTGGTCCTTTAGATGCCTCATTAACCCCATGTCCGTATCCTGCTCCTTCCCCTCTACACCAGGGCTCCTGTTCTTACCCTGATCACCTCCCCTGCTTACCTGCACACGTACTTCCTCCTGCCCATTTATCTTGAGACAGCTTCTGGCCGCACTGTGCATGGTGACCAAGACACTCTAAGTTCCAAGTCATCCAGCATTCCACCTAGTGATGTGAGCGGCTTCCTGTTTGTTAAGAGGACAGAGCCAAACTCCTTGATACAAAATTCAAAGTGCTTAGAGTCTGGTATCTATTTATTCAACTTTACTTATATTATACCACAGTGGATAATTTATGATTCCTTAACCACAAAATATATCTCATTTAATTCATGTATTTTCCTTTCCAGATATTACAAGTACTGCAAAAGAAGCTTGTTGGACCCCTCATCCCAAAACTTTTTACCCACACACTTTGTTCCCACGAGAAAGTCTTATATATCCTGCAAGGAAAGAGCTGTAATGTTATCACTTCTGTGAAAGACCCTCCCCTTTCCTCTTTTCCAGGAATAGCAGGTAGTAGTCTCCCCCTTAAATTTGTTAATGAATAAGTTCACTAAGACCTGTGCACATGAATTAATGCATTTCAAATGACTTTCACATAAGAGAGAATTTGATGCTGCTTTAGACTTACTCAGTAGTACTTAGGTGTAGGCAGAGAATCAAAGGACATAAATCTTCACTTAGAATAAGTCTAGAATTATAATGTACAGCATGAATACTATAGTTAAGAAGGGAAGAAGGGGGGAAGGAAGGGAAAAGGTAAAAAGAGAATAAAGGGAAAAATAGAAACAAAACTTGTATAAACAAGAAGGGGAAGAAGGTCTGAAGGGTGGGCAGGGGATTGGGGAAAAAAAGAACAATCAAGATATATTATGCTCAGGCACAAATTCCCTATGATGAATTGATTATTATGTATATCTAAAATATACCAGTAAAATTAACAAAAAATGATAATCAGTCAATTAAGAAGTTATTTCTAACAAAAAAGACAAAGTTAATAATATTGTATACTGAAAAAAATGCTAAAGTAGTAGACTTTAGGTATTCTTGCCACACACATGAAAGGGTAATTATTAAAAGTGATGAATATGTTAATTTATTTTATGTAAGGGCCATTTCACTATGAATACATATATAGAATATAGACTATATTGAAAGTATACAAAATATACCTTCAATATATACAATTCAAAGTAAATGTTTAAAAGTTCTATAGTTTAATGTCAACTATGACGGTAGTGTGGCCTTGTCCTCTGTCTCTCCAAATTCCTAGGTTGAGTTAGCCAGTCTAAGGCAGAGAGTGTCCTTATTACCTCTTGTAGCCTCTTCTGTAGCTCCCTGAAGTTCTAAAGGGACAGGTTGGTCAAGAGGGCAGCCACCCACGACAAAAGAACTGCAGGGTGACATGTGCCTTCACAACTGGTCAGTATTTTCATCAATTAGTAACTACCTCCTAGAATGCTATATGAAGCGAAACCCAACACTGATTTTCACACAGGGCGGAGTGGCAGATTGATCGTGCCTTTTCACCTGGAAAATGAGCAGCGCTCCTAATTTGGCCACTCCACAAAGGCCTCTGAACAGCTGCCACCATTCTGTAGCTGTCAAATAAGCTTCCACGATTACATTTCCAATGTGAAAATTTGTTTTCTTGCCTCAAGTCCTAGTGATATTTACAGTTCCTTAAAACAGTCTTTTGTAAACTTAGAGTTTGTAACTCGGATGAGGAATATTTAATCAAACTCTTAATTTAAAAAACCACCAGAAACACTTTTCCTTACACAGACAACATCAAGCAAAGCATGAGAAATATAGTCGCTTTTTCCATGGACATCACGATTTGAATGTAAGACAAACCACAAAGCCATTAAAAGTTTTGTTTAATTAATTACACTAACAATATGAATAAAAATGCAGCGGGTATCACCATGGCTACGTGGTTAATTACCAAATGAGCACTTTGAATTAGCGTGATGGAGAGAGGATGAAGTTGTTTGTTACAGCCGTGAACATTCCTGTCACCAGAAGAAAATGACTGTGAGGCTGAGTCCTCGGCAGGAAATGGAATATGTGAAATGCGCACATACTGCAAAGATATGAGCGCATTATCGCTGAGGTGTAGTGGGACAACAGGAGGCATTATTTCTCCAGTTTACTATCTTCCAGTAGTAAAGACTGGCTTGCATTTTTTCATCGTATAAAGCTCCTCACTGATCAGTCTTCCCCGTGGATATCTGAAATATGCTGCTCTTAGTTTTCACATAGTGATCTACAGAATTTTCTCCATTTTCTACTCCAATCATAAACCTGCTGCTGTAATATGCAGAAAGAAGGTGACTGCATTCCTGGCCACCCGTTCAAGATAAATATATGCCTCAGATGAACTAAGCAGGCCCAGATCATGTTAATTATGGAACTCTGCTTGCAAAGCCAGGAAGAGGAGGCATTTGTGTTTTCCTACCGGTCTTGAATTTGCAAAGGTGTACCTGCTGCAGTAACTTTGGCAGCTTAGAATGCCTGGAAATGAAGGTATACCATGGGAAAGAATTTCTGAGTCCAGAGGCCAGGTCTTAGTACCAACTTTTGTCCTGAATCCCTCTGTGTCTGAAGCAAGATCTAATTTTGGGTTTTTCCATCATGAATGACATGAAGTTCTTTTTCTTGCTTAATCCAGTATTGACCGGGTTACTGTCATTTGTAACAAAATTAGGTGTCTTCAGTCACTTATAAGAGCTCTTGGTATTACAATGTTAGGCTCGTTTTAATGTTTCTTGAATATTATACCAAACATACTTCATAAATAGCATCTCACACTACACAACTTTATCCTTCTAAGGCTCACCCATTTCCTGCCCTGATTTCTGATCCTACCTGAGAGAAGCACTGCTCTTAACTGAAGGAAACTGAGATATCAATGCTTTCAATGGGAGCCCTCAAATTAAAACCCAAATCCCTTGACCAGAACCCTGGATCTTTGACTAAATCTTGCCCCAAGTTTTCCCCTACATTTCAGTTTTGTACCTACCAGTTGGGTAGCATCATTCCCAGAACTGTGATTCTTAGTTGGATTTTGACAGAGTGGAACCACCTGCCTTCTTGAAAGCCCTTTAGAGATTGCTGCAAGATCAAGAAATGTTTTTTTAAAAAATAGTGATTCTCCACCCAAAAAACTACCTCTATTAAGCGATGATAATTAGCAGTCTATCTGGTGGAAGTTAACCTGTTCTGGTGATGGTGGAGTAAGTGAAATGAGGATGAGGATGGTGCCAATCATGGCGATGACCATGGGGTCACACCAGTATGAAGAACGGCAGACTCAAGAAGCAAGAGGCAGAGGTTGGCCACATCTTCAACTAGCAGTGACCACCACTGATAGCTAGTTCCTCGCACTTAGCATCTCAGGCCCGTGGCCATCACACTTTGTGCTAAATTAAGATGTTCTCATGCTGAGTGACAGAGTGTGGCATCACAGGAAATCAGACCCCCCCAGGTACTGGAAGCCACTGGAGCCTGGCACGTAGGCAGGGCTGCCTGGCCGCACAACAGCTCCCTTGGGGAACACACTGGAAATGAAATAAATGAATCTGACATTGTGTGCCTTGCCAAGTATAAAACTGCTTCCCATCAACAATCCCTGCAAGGTAGTGAGGGAATTCTGTCCTCCAGAGAAAGGGTCCCCAGGGAAATGGTTAGAACATTCTGGTGGCTCTCAGACTCTTCTCAAGTGGAGATCTTAGATGCCAGGTTGCAGCAGAAGCTCCCTCTCATCACTGGCATCAAGAGCTGACTCACAGCTCAGCCAATAATAACCACTCCACAGGCCACCCTTGCCCTTCCTTCCTTTGCACTTCAGTGAGTCGCCCACAGAGAGGTTAATTCTGGCCTTCTTGGGAATATTAATGCAGCAGCTTAATTCCTTTCACTTAGACACTCAGAAATACCCTTCCCACCTACAGCCACTCCAAAGCCTCATGAAATAGTATTTACCATTCTTAGTGAGCTTGATGTTCATAATTTATAAAGGCAACTCTCATTAGGTCAGTTCATCATAATCCACTTCAAATGGGCTATGAACTTCATTCATTCTTAATCATTGTCTACGGTTACAAAGTAGCATTGAAGAATTTAATAAGAGTTTAGACTCTGGCAGCTTCACTACCATATCACAGTACCTAATCCATGACTTAGCATATACTAGCATTCAAGAAAAGCAGAGCTAAGAGCAGAGCTACAATCTTTATTCACTCCAAACTTCCATGAAACCTTGGTTCAAAGTCTTGTTTAGAAGACATATAGCAAAAGGTTAAAAGACATAGCAGGAGTTCCTCAAAAGATTCAATAATAATGATCACCTAAGAAGTAAGAATTCAAAGTGTTAGAAGTGATGAGAAGAGAGATCCTGTGGGCACAGGGAAGGAAGGCAGGGAAAGATTTGTGAGTGAGATGGAACTTGTAGGAGACCTGGAAGAAAAGGAGTGCCAGGACAGGCACAGAGGCAGCAAAGCTGGAAATTATTCAGATGGAACTGAAGGCTCCGCTTTCAGGGGCTCCCATGGGACAGAACTTTCTAAGTAGGAAGACAAGAGCACAAAACAGACAAACTCCATGGCCTGATGGAGCCTCTATCCTAGTAAGAAGAATAGATGAGGCATAAAATAAATGAGCGAAATATAGAGAGTGCCGGATGGTGCCAAGTGCAGTAGAGGGAAAAAAATGAACTAAGGAACAGAAATGCATGTTTGCAATAGTCCACAAGTGGTGACTTTAAATAACCAGGAAAGGTCTTACCAAGAGCATGATATCTAAGTGAAAACCTGAAGGTGGGGAGGGAGTGAGACTCACAAGTATTGACAGTAGCAGATGGAAAATAAGTGCAGAAATCCTAAGGCAAAATATGTGTAACAGGAAGGGTGGAGAGCAACTGGCTGGGAAGGAACAGAGGGTGATACCCGGAAGAGAGAAAGTCAAAGAGGTAACATGGGCCAACTTAGACTGTGTGGGCTGCTACGGCGCACCCTGCACCCCAGGTGTCTTCATGTGACACTTACGCCCTTTCCCCCAGGCACTGAAGATCCGAGAGGTAGTGGGGTTGTCCCAAGACTCTACGGACAACAGGCAGTGAAGCCAAGGTTCACACGCAGCCTATGTGGCCCCCTCTGGTTCACCTGACCTCATGACCCCCTTGGTGCATGCACATGCTCTCTGTATCTCTGTGCCCTCCCACACAGCTCAGAGTCCTCTGCAACAAGCTTTCCCCTGCTCGGTGCAGTCACACGATTCTCCCTCTGACTCCAGTACACCTTCCCCTGTTCTTGTCCTGATGGATGCATCTGTGAGGCCTCGGTTCAAATGAATGACTCCAGGGAGATTTCTTCCAACTCTCCAGGATGATTTGCTTTCAGCCCCCTGTACCTTCTCCTGCAGGGCCCAGGTGCTAAGCTCCACTGTAACCGCACCCAGTGTTTATTTAAGTTCTTCCTCTCCCCACTGCACACTATATCTCTACCAGCACAAGCGCAGTACCTGGTATACAGAATGCATGCAAGCATTTACTGAATGAACAAGACCAAAAGGAAAAAGAAGTCAAAGCAGGAGGAACCCATAGGGCTTCTAGGTATCTGTTGGGAGGAAACCTACGGCTGTTGCAAGAAGAGATTTAGGGTTATCTGCTTCCCGCGCAGTTTTGAAGGGAGGCACTAGCCTGTCTCTGGCTGCACCACAGACTAATATATTCATCATGTGACTCACCCTCCCCTCCTCCCCAGCAGCCTCTGGAATGAATGTTATTTGGAGTAATTGGCCAAGCACTTAGAAAATGCAAGGTTTATTTTTAAATATGATTAGGACCTATCTCTTGCTTTCCGGAAAATCATGTATGCTTCTCAGAGATACAAAACACAAGCAGTGCACTCTTCAAGCAACGTTTTCATCTTGTCTTCCAAGTTTGCTAAGTTGGTTAAGGAAAAAGCATAGCCAGCCCATTTCATAGATAGAAAAACTGAGGCTAAAAGAAGATTACATTTACTGCCTGAAGCCAACTGCCTAGTTGAGAGCAGTGAAGGGACTGTTCTTTCAACTTTAGAGACACTGCATTCACTACAAACCTACCTCTCCAAGAAAACCAAGCAGATAGTCCCACTAAAGCAAGGATCACAGAGAAAAAGAGAGGCACTGTCTTCTTGGCTTGGTGTGTTAGATGGCAACAGAGCACCCAATCGCTCTAACTAGGCCAAAGGAAGCCTGTTTCTCTTTAAGAACCCATTAGCAATCTGGCAAAGGCTCATCCCATTTCCATGTAAATAAATAAGGATAAATTTTCCCACCTCAGCCTCCCAGGGCTGAATCAAAATGCTCTCCCTCTGCACATTTTTGATAACCTCCTCATTCTGGAATACCTCACAATTAAAGATAGCGTGCTCTACAAGTCAATAATTCATCGTGAAGGGAGAGGAGATAATTAACATTCTCTGGCTAGCTTTGGCCAGGAAATAGCTTAGTAAGCACAAGGACATTTGGGGGTCATATCCGTAATGGGGGCAGGATGAGTGAAAAGGATCTTTGGCACACCAGACCCCAGGGTCTGTCGGGCTGATGGACCCAAAGCTGGATGAGCTAGGGTGAGATCTCCATGGAGGCGAAGGAAATCTACCAACCAGTGAAGCCCTGGAGAAGAAAGCTTATCACAGTGCCACTTCTTGAGCTTCCAGCCCATGTCACTGTTTGATTTTTCCATCCTCACCAACTTCCTGCTTTTTCTTCTCTGATCACCTTATCCCTTCATGTAACTTCAACCCTTCCTTAGTATGCCTTTCTGTAAGATGGGAGAGAGGATTCCTAAGGTTTGAAACATCATCACCATCATCTTTGTCATCATCAATACCAGTAGCTACTTTATGGATTATTCGTGATGTGCCCAGTTTTGGGGTGTGCTGCATGCACTTCATCTGCATTATTAGGTTTGAAACCTCCTGAGTCACTCTTTGGATTTCAAAGTGGGTTAGAAATAGTTTTTAAGATTCTGTGTCATGCAGTGGGAAATAAACTAATGAAACACACAACCCCAGGGTGATGATAGAGGCAGCTGAAATGGGTATGGGTATTTGGAAACCTAACAGCCATAAATGGGTTCTGGGATATATGTAACCTTTGTGGTTGACGTCATGGGAGAAATGGCTTCTCTGTCTATTAACAAAGATCAAGGAAGGGTATGGCATGTCTGTGTCCCCCGGGTGCCCATCCCATGGGACTCTGCTGGCAGCAGAATATCTGCCTGTGAGAATCATGGCTCTGTCCCAGTACGGCAGTCCCTATACTTTATGTTGTTATGATTCTTGAGATAGAAAGTTTTTCAGCTGTGACTCTGGCTTGTGTGCTATTCCACTGACCATTACCCTGATGTCTTTGTGCCTTCTAGATTCTATTCTCTCGATCTAAGTGGCAAAAGTATAGTCACAATTTACTATTGCAAGGCAGAAAATAACTATCCTAAGACATCTAAGCATCTCAACCAGCACGTGGAAAGTCATTCTTTGCTTCCAACCCTACATGCATGTCTTAGCGTCCCTTAATGCCCATCCATCTTTGCTTCCTTCTCTTCAAGCCTACCAGAAAGGTCACCTCCCTTCAAAGTAGGACCGATCCTACAGTTCACTTTGGAATCCACATACTTCTCAGACACCTCACCGTGTCTCCTAAAAACTTCCTGTCTTTCACCTTCAGCCATCCCAAACACTGTCTGCTGTGTTTCTTCAAAACACAGTGCCCATCCTCCCTCCCTCCATCGCTCTGTGTGTATCTGTGTGTCTCTCTCAATGCCCGATTGATCCTTCATCTTTTCCCAGCTGGTATCCTATCTCTTCTTCCCTATTAACAATGATGATCTAAGAGAACTAGCTACCTTTGTGTCTTCACTTCCCACCCTCTTCAGTCTGCAACTCAAGGAGTTCTACTACTGCTCTGAAATTGCTCTCACCTGGGTATGATCATGCACACCTGCAATTCCACCACTCAGGGGGCTAAGGCAGGAGGATTGCCACAGAGTCAGGCTAGTTTCCGTAGTGTAGTGGTTATCACGTTCGCCTCACACAAGAGTCAGGCTAGCCTGAGCTACATAGTGAGCTCCAGTCCAACCTGGAGTGAGATCCTGTATCAAAGGAAAGAAAGAAAGAAAGACAGAAAAAAGAAACGAAAAGAAAAGGAACTTCTTTTAGCAATATCCCAGTAGATTGTTGGTGGTCAAACCCAATAGGCCCACTGACTCTCTGATTCACTCGGTGACAGTGGACAGGGAGGACTTCTGTTCTGACACTACTCAGATTTTCCAACTCCAGATTTCCTTGATACTCTTTTATTGCCCTAGCTCCACTCTCTTCATTTCTTCCCAAATTACCATGAGTTGACATTTTCTAGGCTATCTCCCCTTCTCACTTGACAGAATCTTCTGGAAAGGTTGAGGGCCACCATCCAGTCCATGCCATTGTCACCCTGGTGCCTAAATCTCCAGCCTAGTTGTTTTCTTCTTGGTACTTGTTGGTCCTTGCCTTGATTTTCTACAAACCCTTTATATAACTTTCTTACTGCTGATGTAACATATATTCCCAATCCCATTAGTTTAAAACAATACAACTTTGTTATCTTAAAGGGACAAATTAGTTTCAGTAAGCTAAAATCAAGATATCAGTGGAGCTGCCTCTTTTCTGAAAGTTTCAGAAGGGAATCCATTTCCTTATATTTTTTTCCCCATCTGTGGCCTGCATTCCTTGGCTCATGGCCCTGCGTCCCTCAGCTTCTGTTGCCATATGTCTATCTCTGGTTCTGACTTTCCTACAATCCTTTTACAATGACTCTTGTGATTATACTGGATCCACTCAGAAAATCCAGAGAAATCTTCCCATTTAAAAATTTACTCACATCTGCAAAGTTTTGTTTGTCATGTAAGGTAACATATTCCTAGGACACTAAACATGGACACTTTTGGTTGGCCATTATTGTTCCTACCATAACCCTCAAATGTGGGTTGTGTTCAAATCTTAAGACATTTCTATCTTGGTGACAGACTACCATCTGTCCCCTTGGTTCAGCTAGAAACAAGCTATCATCCTTAACCTTTTCTCCTTTCATTTCTAAATCCAAGAAATGAGCAAATACCATCAGATTTTAATGTCTAGCAAATAAACTCACATCTGTCCTCTCTAATGCTAGTACCTTGATTTGAGCCACCATTATTTCTAGTCTGGATTATTTCTACCTGCTCTTCCCACATGCTGTTGTTCTCCCTAAACTTGACTCCTCCCACCCATACTGGCAGACAGGTGTCAATCTTCATAAACTCATGAAATGCCCTCACAGCATCAGCGCCATGGCCAGGTTAGGGCTCAGGCTCTTTATGATATTGTGGTGTGTTAAGAATAGATAGAGCCGGGCATGGTGGCGCATGCCTGTAATCCCAGCACTCGGGAGGCTGAGGCAGGAGGATTGTTGTGAGTTCGAGACCAGCCTGAGCTACAAAGTGAGCTTAAAGCCAGCCTGAACTGCATAGTGAGACCCTGTCTCAAAAAGACAAAAAAAAAAAAAAAGAAGAATAGATATTTAGCCTTCACCACTGGTTCCTGACACAGAGCTCCTCACATGCTTGGAATTTCCTGAATGTTAGAAGACAAAGGAGTATCTTTTGGCTTTCAGAATAATCCCTTTACAGCAACACCTGGATCTATGATAATGAGGTAATTCTGAGAGAACGAAGGCTCATTGCCAGAAGAATCAATCATAAGATTAGAAGACGAGAGCACGCAGCCCAAGCCTACCACTTGTGGAGAGACTGAGTTCAACCTCTCCTGGCCAGTGGTTTAGTCAGTTATGCCTGTGTGATGAAGGTGCCATAAAGCTAGGGGTTCTGAGAGTTTCCAGACTGGTGAGCACATGAAAGCACTGGAAGGTGGCAATGCCCAGAGGGGACAGGGCTCTCCAGGCACCACTCGTCCCCATGTCTCGCCCTATGAGTCTCTTGCCTCTGGCTCTTCCTGGCCTAGGTCCCCTAGACATGGTGGTGGTAAGTCTTGTGTTCCATCAAACTATGAACCTTAAAGAGATGGTGGGATCTCTGATTTACAGAACTCGGGTCAGAAGTACTGCTCATGAACTGGCCATTGCAATGAGGTCTGAATTTGGGGGTTATTTTGTGGAACCCTTAACCTCTGGGTTCTGTACAACTTCAGATAGTTTTTATCGTAAAGTATAGAACATCCAATTGGTGTCCAGAGACACCAATTTGGGTATTAGAAGTGTTCTTTGAATACTGTACAGAGAAAAGCAGTTTTGTTAATATAACTCCTAGGTACTTCCTGACTTGGCTGCATGCCTACCTTTCTAGTTACATCTGTTACTCTGCTTCCGTCCTCTTAGACTGTAGCAGCACAGATGCACTAGCCACTCCCAAAGAAGGCCTTCCTTGGACTTCTGTAAGTGCAGATACAGGTGCCCTGTCATTACCTTTCTCACAAGACACCTATCTCCTTCCACACAGTCAACCTCAAAGCATCCTTTAAAATTAGCTCAACTATTACTCCCTCTAAAAAGAAAGCCTTCCCTGATGTTGTAGATGGTGAACATGGCCTGCATTCTCCACCCCTTTCCACACCCTTGTCCTTCCTGACTCCTCCTACTTAGAAGTACAGCCTACTTTTCCACCCCTTTCTCATTCTGAGTTTTCCCATGTGGCTTGCTTTGTAAAACAAAGAGGATTTCACAGCTTCACACACAGACAGGCTTTGTGTGTTTTCCAAGTTTGTTTTGATTAGGGTTTGGTTTGAGGGGCTTGCTTTGCCTTGACAGCAATTTCTTCATTCTGTGGCCATTCTGGTGGCCCAGCTCTGGGCTGCAGTTTGTAGCTGTTTTCCTAAATGCCTGTCCTAGAGCTTGTAACATACATCAAGCCCACTAATGATTTCATGAATAATTTAATAGCACTTTTCATGAGAACAAATATGACACATTTGTGATCTACTGTAAATAAATCTTTTTCTGTTCAGACCTTAGTTTCCATTTTCTGCTTTTAGGACCTGCAGCCCATAAGGAAGAGATAGCAAGGATGAAAGGGAAGAGGAGAACAGGAAGAAAATAAATCAGAGAACCAACCAAGATGGTAGCTCTTATTCTCTTTATATATGTCTTTAAAATATGTTAAAGCCATGGGAAAATTTCCATGTCTAATACTATATTATATTATTATATTTTAAGGCAAAGTCTCACTATGTAGATGGGGCTAACTTTGAACTCACTATACACTATATAGCCCAGGCTGACCTCAAACTCACGGCAATCCTCCTGCCTCAGCCTCCTTGGAGCTGGGATTATAAGCATGTGCCACTAGATTACTCAACAGCATGCTATTGGTAGGGGTGGGGGTTACTGGGTATTGAGCTTGCCAGTCAGGAGTTTATGCCTCTGAGCTGTATCCCCAGCCCCTATTTTTTAATTTTATATAAAATGATCCATTTGTGGCAAAGAAAAATTATGCACACATCTACTTTTACATTTGGATGGCAACCACTTCAAAGAACATGAGCCAATATGGTTGCAGTTGTTATTCTATATAATGGATTCGCAAGATATTTTATTATTATTGTTGTTGCTATTACATAGATTGTGAATAATATTAACAAAAACAGGTACAGCTCATTACCTCTGGACCCTCCTTTTATTCCATAATCTTGGTTGCCTGATAAAGTTGTCAGACACATATGCAAGGGCGAACACTCACGCTGTTCCTGAGAAGCACCACTGTTTGTACGAAGAGGACAGCTGAGGCTTGGACACGCTGCAGAGCCAACCCAGCTGAACCTCTCTTGTGTCCCCTCCACAGGTACCAATGCCCACTGTAAGGCTACGGGAAGCACTAGTTTCCAAGTTTCATTTCTAACACACTTTCGTCATTGAATAGCTGTGTAAGCATCGGAGCTCCCTAAGCTCTGAAAGCCTGAGTCTTTGATGGGTACCTTGACCATTTCAAATGGGATAGATTGAGCAGCTATTACCTGAAAACTTGATATCCAAAATATTTCAAAGTAGCCGTATATCTTAGTTAGAATGGATATACAGCTACTTTCTCTTAGTTCAATGAGAAGAAAGGTTTGTACTGTTATTGTTTAGACAAGATATCATGTCTTCATCTTGTCCTCTGAATAAAAGACAGCAGTACTCAATGTATTAATTACTATACCTGTCCTGTTAACCTGTTTTGAAACTGTTTTATTGCTATTTTATCTTTTTTCTCATGAAAATGAATCTAAAAAAAAAAAGAAATGATCCCTAGATTTATATCCACCTATGAGGGTTGGGAGTCTCTAATAAGATACTGCCTATGAAGAGCTTAGGATACAGCTTGGCAAATCATGCCCAATAACTATTAGTTCCTAGTACTGTTATTACCATTATTATGCTAATCTAGTAGGATTACTATTATCTTGCTTTAATTGTTGTGCTAATTGCTGTTTTTATCCCACTCTAATCGCTTTTATTACTGTTATCATCCTACTGTAATAGCACGCTAGGAGACATATTCCTTTACTTCTGACAGAATGGAGGAAGACGCTGCCTGATCATGTTAGAGTTCTCTGCCTCCAGTGTAATTGCCATTATCTTAAATGGATGAATGGGGGAGTAGAAGGAGAGACAGATGGAAGGACAAGCAGGGACAGACAGATGGGAAGGACATCAGTGAGTGGGATGTCGCTGGAGGAGCTTGAGAGACTTAGGGTGTCAAATGTCTGGACTGGAAGGCAGAGATTCAGGTGAGGAATGGCAGGGTGGGTAGAAGACGTGTGGACAGGTGACGAGCTGGTGGGTGAACAAACAAGCAGGACAGCGGCAGGCGTTGCTGCTGCGTGGTTTTTCTCCCCCCTCCTCCCCAGTCTGTCCTTCCTCAGTTCCAAAGTGCCAAGAGGTAGAGGTTTTGCTGGGAGAGCTCTCCGGCTTGTTTTACCCCAGAAGGACCTGCAGGCTGGCAGCCTAGCGCGCGGGGATCAGCCTGGACCGAGCACCCAGCCCGGGGCGCTGACGTTGGTGGCTGCAACGCCAGGCCCAGCTCTCGGCTCTCTGTCTCGGGAGCTGCAGTGAGTTATGATGACAGCCGAGTAAGGCTGCTAAAAAAAGGGCAGTGACTCACTGCCTGCACGGAGACTTCCAGGAGCGCCAGCTCTGAGGTGCGGGGGCGCAGGGCCAAGGACTGCGGAGCCCGGGGCTGCAGCCAGGTGTGACTGGAAAGCAGAAGGTGGGGACAGTGACACAGGCCAGAGAGTAGCTGCTGGACTACCCGCTTGGGTTCCTGGCCTTGAGGCTCACAGCCAACCCAAGCATGGCAAGTTGCAAAGGGTTGTGAATGCAGTTCAGAGGAGCCAAGTGCTCTTGTGGGTCATCATTCAGAGGGAAAGGGACTGGCCAGAAGTGACACAACTGGCTGAATCCACAAAGAGCAAGTGACAGCCTCTTGGTTTCCTGGGCCCTCAGAACTATGCTGTTGATACAGAGATGGTAAGGTGAGTGATGGTGGTCGCTGCTACAGACACAGGAGGAGGCTCCTGTGAGGTGCCTGGCCCCGTGGTATGCCGCCAAATAAGTATTTGTCGAGGGAAATTTAAATCCATCTCTTTCCACATCACAAGCATTTTTGAGCCCCACTGTGTGCAGAGCACAGTGACAGAGGAGACGCAATGCAAAGGTGATGAAGGCAGCCTTCATTCATCTGTTCCTTCAGTACCCACTGTACCAAGGACCCTTGCCACCATGAGAAACACAGCTTAGCTGGAAAGACAGGCACACAAGCTGTGAGAACCACTACAGCAAGGTGCCACTAGAACCCAGCACTGCTGGGAAGCACTCAACTTGACCAAAGAAAGGGATCCAAATAGCAGAGACTCTGCAGCCCAGGCTGGGGTGCTCATAAATGGCCTTGTGGCAGTTAGGCACATGGGGGGAAGCTAGGGAGAGCTACAGCCAGAGAGAACGGCATTGCCCAAGGCAAGAGATAGGAGAGCTCCTGGCTGGTTTGAAGACAAGCATTTAGGACCTGTCACACTCAAGGAAAAGCATGGAGAGCTCTGAGAATCAGGAATGTGGGAGCTTGTGGTCCAGGGAGCCTGGAACTCAGCAGAGCACAGCTGAGCTAACAAGCCAGCTCACAGCCTGCATCAAGTGTGGGAGGGAGGGAAGCCAGTTATATTCATATTCTGGCCTCCAGAATACATAGAGGGCAGAATAGAGGTTAAGGTGGGGGAATAGGAGAGGAAAGAAGGATCCCTGGTGAAGGAGGTGTTTAGGTTGGACCTGGTAGGTAGATTTGTCCATAGAAAGGGAAACAGCTATCTAGAGAGTGGCATGAATAACACAGGACTAACTTGGCCACTCATGAACATTCTTTGAAGTCACAAGAGCCATTAGCATAACAACAGCTAGTGCACTATTATTGATCTAGGGCATGGGTATAGGTGAAGTGGCCCATAATAACGATTGCAGGAAAAAAAAAAAAAACTGGTCCAATAAGAGCTTCCATTCATTGGAGTTGGCCAGTAGGAAATTCCAAAAATTAAGAATTTACTTAATTATTCAAAGGTATGTACCGAGCACCTATTATGTATCAGGGTTTGATAAGCCCTAGAAATCATTAGAGATCAAAAGCAAATATAGTACCCATCCTTGCAGATATTGCTTCTGAAAGGGGAGAGATTAATGCAGAAGGACACATATGTGGAACTCCTCCCACAAGGGTACCCCAGCCACACAGACACGTGAGACATGGGAAGGGATTACTCTACTCCAGAACCCCCAGGCCTGATTCTGGAGTGATGTGACAAGCCAGGATGGGAGGTTTAGGAAGAGGCCAAAAGGCATGAGCAGAAAGGAAGAGTGTCCCTGGTGGGGGACCAGTGCTCACAACCTCCCCACCCGGAGGCACGGAGAGAAGGCTGCTGTGGCTGGGGCAAGGACTGAGGAAATGATCCTGTGAAACACAAGGACCACCGAGGATCAGTGCCTGCAGACAATGGGAAGTCCCAGGCTGTGGGTCACACACTCCGTGTCTGCGAGTGTGCAGGGGTGAATCTGAGAGCTGCCCCTGACTGCTCTGCTCTTCATTCCTCCAACCTGCTTTAACCATGACAGTAATTCTGCAAAGTTCTTTTTTATGTATTTTTAGTATGGGGGCTCACTACACAGATCAGACTCATAGTCGTCCTCCTGTTTTCAGCCTCCCAAGTGCTGGGATTACAGGCATACACCACCACACCCAGTCTCATGCCTTCTCAGGGCACCCTGGGGGTGGGGCCAGCACCACAAGCCAGGAATCGAGCCCCAGCACCTGTGTCTGCCTAAGCAGGTGCTTTAATCCCAAAAGATATCTAATAGTCATCCTAATGAGGAGGAACCTGAGGCTCCAAGACGTGGGGGGATTTTCAAAGCCCATGGCTCATTTGGTAGAAGAAATCAAGCCAAAGATCCAAAGCAAGCCCCAATGCCTTATCTTCCTGATGAGGGGAAGCCAGAAGGTGGGACAAAGGAGGATTTGGACAGGCAGAAAAAGGGGAGGAACCCTCCCCCAGGGGGACAAAAAAAATCAGTCGGCAGCAGCATACAGAGGAGACTAAGAATGGCCCAACAAAGACATACAGGCACTGTCCACAAAGAGCATAACAGAGAAGGAAAGACAAGAAAGAAATACATGAAGAGACAGTGAAGAGAAAGT
Organism: Ctenomys sociabilis; assembly: GCA_004027165.1. Taxonomy (NCBI): domain Eukaryota; kingdom Metazoa; phylum Chordata; class Mammalia; order Rodentia; family Ctenomyidae; genus Ctenomys; species Ctenomys sociabilis. Next base: position 37,323 of record PVKA01010685.1, read on the forward strand.
ATTTGTATACTTTCCGGAAATTACAAATAATTCTTGTACTACTTTTCCAGGTAGCTTGTCCGAGTTTCCTAATTTTCTAACATTTCTATCATGAGTAGATAATTCTTTCACAAGCAGGGAAAACAGTAGTTGTTATTTCTTAAGGGGACCTTGCAAACTTTTTAAAGTTTTTTGCAGCCAGCTCAACACAATACCTAGCCCATAGTAGATACTCAGTCAAAGCAAGTTAAAGGGGGCCAGGGAGATGGCTCAGTGGAAAAAGCGCTTCCCTGGCAAGTGCAAGGACCTGAGTTCAATCCCCAGTTCTGCCAAAAAAAAAGTAAGTTAAAGGATAAAGTAGTTGAGGACAAGGGTTGAATTGATACAGGATGTTAGAAGCACAAATCTGGTGTTTTAAGACTTCTGTGTTTTGTACCGGGGATCAAACTCAGGACCTTGCACTTGCCAGGCAGGCACTTATGCTGTTGAGCCATCTCCTTGGCATATCCTCAGAACTAAAAATTTACCTGTAGTAGAAAATTATACTCCAACTGTATGCCACACTGGTGAACAGAAAATTCTTTGGCAAGTGTTTATTGCATTCTTTCAACGTATCCAGCCCTGCACAGGCTTCCCAGGGAAATAGACATAAGACGAAAACAAACCAGGGCCCCATGCCAGAGCAAATATTTTGATGCTGAGTGATTCGGTGAGACCCGTGAGCACTTGCTCAGAGGCTGCATCTCTAGCTAAATGGCACAACATACCATGATGCTGTAATATTAGGTTCCTACTCATGGAAACACTGGCATCTGCTTTGGTGGGAGCTTCCTCCCAGATGGTATGTCCCACTGTTCTTGTCATCTGGAGCGGTGCGAGATTTCTTAAATAGCTTTGAGCTTCCAAATCATCCCCCATCGCATGGTAGCCTGTTAATTAAGTGGTCCCCTTGCGAAGGCATTTGATAAATACGAGATGAGAGGTTTATTGAGATGTGAAGAAAAGCAAGGGAGAAGGAACGCCTCCGAGCAGACAGGTCTGTATGTGGGCACCAGCAGTGGGCCTCGAGGGAATTGGGGACAGCTTTGGATGAGTGGCAAGGTGGCTGAGATCCCTGCACAGCTGCATCCCTTACCAGTGACACCCAGGCACACACAGGTGGGTTTTGGTTGCCACACCTCCTGCTTCTCTTTCCACCGAGGCAAGCAGAGAAATGGACATCTTCCAGGCCTTGCTTGGAGAGACTCGTGCTGCTTGGCTATGTGCAGTCGCCAGTCACACTGCCAGGCGCTGTTTTGACTCCAGTCAACAGGATTTGGGAAACGGAGCTCCAAAAAAGGTATCTGCTTTGGAAGCAGCGTTCTTGTTCTTGGCAAAGTACATGACTGGTGACAACACACAATTAAATGCAAATGCGCATGCTTGAGAACTTTGCTCTGGAAGGCCTGGGAAGTGGCATGTCTGCTTGTGACACCCAGCCTTCTCTGAAGACCAGGTAACTTCCTGACATGCTGAGGAATAAGGACCGAAGCACTCACTCCTCTTTAATGGAACACAGATCCCTGACAATCACCCTCCAGCCTCTAGGAAGAAAATCAGCCTCAGGCTGAATAATAGGTTCTGTGGTAACCAGGTGACTTCCGCACCTTTCCCACTGGTCGTCTTAACTCAGTCATCCATGTGATCTGTATCTGTCAGATATCTGGGAAGAGAATGAGCTGGTGGGCGTTCTTCTGTCCTTACAGACCAAACAATCCCACAGGTTTGTGATTCTGCGGGCCACTTAATGTTCCCAAAACCTGGCACTGAGCCTGCTGTGTGCGAGATGCTCAGCGAGTAGCTTCTCAGCATGCACTAATCCCTTCCCCTTCCTATAAGTTAATTTACTTCTCTTTTAACTTCCGTTTGCTTTCATTAGTGCTCCAGAATTGGTAGCAAGAACACTGGTTCTTCAACTTCTGTACCCTCATGCCTCATATATTTAGAAATTGTAAATAATCTGCTTTTGGGCTTCAGCTCTTTCATTACCTCTTACTTCCCCCAACACCAGCATCTGCTCCTGTAATAAGAAAGATAACTTCTTTTGGCTTCTAAAGGTCCTTTGCAGCTTCAAAAGCTGTCACTCACATAATTTAAGGACAAAGATAGGACCCCTAAAACCCCACTTCCATTTAGCCTGTACCCACTCAAATTCTGTCCCTAACCCCCAATTCATCCTCAGATTGTACCCTCAGTGTTAAAGCCCAACATCAGCAGACTGAAACTCTCACAAGGTGGGAGGATTTTCCCTAAAACAGTCATCACACTAACAGTGAAGGATTTTCTACACTGGTCTGAAGTATGCCGGATCCTATGCTGAAAGTGGGTTTTAATGGACAGAAGCAAAAGTTGGGAAACCACAAACCAATTACAAAACTTTGACCTTAGCTAGAGACTGCAGTGACTAACATTTTATTATTACTGCTTTTATTATGATAATTATTACTATGATCGTTAGCATTGCTTCCTCTGTATAAACACTAACCCAACCAGTGTCTGCTGCTTTTATGAAATGTTTTCATGGCTATCAACAGGCTGAGCTGATCTTCTGGTTTCTCTTCATTTTAAGTGTCAACAGATGTTCTCTTAAAATATTCACAAACTATAATATACCAAAGGGAAAGGCTTTGATGGCCAGTAAATTTAAATAGAACTGGGACTCAGAGGAAAAGGTTTGGGGGGGGTAATAAGCATCAAATAGTAATAATTCTTGACTTTTTTAAAACCAGTTTTTCCTCCTTCTTGGAATAGGAGATACTCAGTTCAGCAACTGACTTCCTAAAGGGCCTTGGGGAACTTCACACTCACTTTTATGAGTTCAGCTGATGAACCGGTAGCCTCCTAAATACTGAGCACATCGTGCCTGCCACAGGAGGCCCCGCAGCATTTTCACGACTGCACACACCAGTAGACTGGTTTCACAGTGGTTATCCCTGTAGAAAAAATTGTTAAGAAGCTTTGCTGTTGGTCGGATATTCCTGCCTTCTATACATTGCAAACTTTTCACTTGGCTTCTGATCACCTAGCTTCAGTCTTCTGTTTCTGTCTTGACTCTGCCCATTACCTCTAGATGCCTCCGGGGCATGGGCTACTCCCTTCCACCTGATTTCCTGAGCCTAGCTTTCCTGCTGACCTGCACAAAGTGCTGTGATTGTCGCCTTTCAAACACAAGTGCAGAGGAGCTGGAATCCTAACTTCCCAGACATCTCTTTGTGATGACAGTGTGTAGAAAATTGGCTGCAAATTTCCAGACAAGAAATAGATCACAAAATCGCTGCAAACAAGTCCTTATTTGAGTCCGTGGCCCAAGAACTTTCCCACACAACTACAGCTACCTTCTGACCCTCCTTCTGTCCTGATTGGTCCTGCTGGGTAGATGGAAGACAGTGAGTAGCAAGTGGCAGCCCAGTGAAACTCTGGCACATACCGGCTCCTCCCCTCAGCAAGGAGATAAAATTTCCTCCAGAAGTATGGAAGAGAATGTTGAGCATTTTCCCTCCAATATAAACTTAATTTTTACAGCACATTTAGGTGCACAGAAAAAGCAAGCAGAAAGCACAAATTGCTCCCTTGTACCCCTACCCACACATACCCGTAGGCGCCCTCGCTGTTGACATTCCCCGACAGAATGGGACTGTTTTCAAAACTGATTAACTTACATTTAAATACCACAACCGCCCAAGGCCCATCGTTCACAATACGGTTCTTGTGTTGCACATTCCTTGGGTTTGGATACAAGCAAATCCACCATGGTAGTATCACGCTAAATAATTTCACTACCCTAAAAGTTTCCTGTGCTTCAGCTACTCATTCCTCTCTCCCCACATACCTCTGGCATCCACTGATCCTCTTCCCGTCTCCACAGTGTTGCCTCTTGCAGAATGTCATGTAGTTGGAATCATGTCATATGGATCCCTTTCAGATCCAATTCTTTCACTTAGTAATTTGAATTAAGGTTACCTGCATCTTTTCATGGTTTACTAGCTTATTTCTTTACAGCACTGACTAATATTTCACATTCTGAATCTACTACAGTTATTTATTCAACAACTGAGGGATGTCTTGGTTGCTTTCAAATTTCCATTATTATGAATGAAGTTCTTATAAACACCCTTGAAGAATATAGCTTTAGTTATATTTTTGCCGATTATGACCTCATGATGAGTACATAAGAGTTACACTAGGAATGTCTCTCTATATAGGACACATGGCCAACACATGACATTCTAAACACCCATCCTCAATTATTTACAGATGAATCACCTAGGGAATCTTTAAAGGACACCGGATTTTGAGCCCCACTCTGAGACTGATTCAGCAGATGCAGAAAATCTCCAGGTTTAAGGAGTAGGGCTGAAATCTCTTTGTTTGGAGGATCATGTACAACGAGGAGACTGGAGACTAAAAACCAAAACTCATTTTGTGGAGACATTATGTCCTTCTCTGAGCCTCTTGGGAAAATGACATGGTGGCTAAAAGAATTGTTGATATGTGTTATCCTCTCCCATTAAAAGGAGCTAAAAAAGCCCTGGGTACCAAGATATGAACTATTTTCTTCAGGGTAGGATGGAGCCACTAAAAATAGCCTTGGAAAATAAGGAGTCATAGAGGTTCAACAAGGAAAACAAATCAGAAATATATTTGACACTGAGAAAGGAGGAGAAAGAGACAAACTCTCACAGCCAGTAGAGAAAAAAGAGGCTATTAGTTCAGGCACCAAAAAGCAGGGTACACTTTTCCCACCCACGGAGCTGCTGGCCGGTGTTCCTGCAGCATAAATCAGTCTCTCTAGAGGGAAGGAAGATGAGTCAGAGAATCAGCAGGAATGACTGGGTTATGCTAGGGTAACAAACCACCCCCAAACCTTAAAAGCACAAAGGTTTTCCCCTTCTTGCTACATGTCCAGTTTGGGTTGGTGGTGGTTCTGTTCCTTGTAGACACACAGACCCAGGCTGATAGAGGCTTCCAACTCCATGTGTTCTTCCAGGAGCCCTATGGTGAGGGCCAAGGGTTACTGTAAATCTAGCATCCACTGTGAAACACATCTCCCCAGAGACGATGGGTATCTCGTACCCTCACATTTCACTGGCCAATGCAGTTGCGTGTCTGCCTGCCTGTGTTCAAGAGGAATTCAGAAATAAAAAAATCACTGGGCCAGATCAATAGCTCAGTGTATTAAAGCAGAGGCTGGGGGGTTCCATCCCTAGACCTGCAGTGCCAGCCCCGCCCCCAGGGTGTGCTGAGATGGTGACTGAGACCGGGTATGGTGGCACATGCCTGTAATCCTAGCACTTGGGAAGCTGTGAACAGGCAGATCGCTACAAGTCCGATCTAGTAGTGAGACCCTGAGCACCCTGTAGACCCTTCCCCGAAATATAAAATAGAAACAAGGAAGGAAGGAAGGAAGGAAGGAAGGAAGGAAGGAAGGAAGGAAGGAAGGAAGGAAAGAAAGACAGAAAGAAAAATAAAATCACACCATGCTCTCTGAAGAAGGAGAATGAGAATTTTCCAGCTGCCAACAATGCCAATGTGGCCAACTCATGGAACGCACTTTAGTAACAAGGATTTAGAGCATAGATTACCTAGACAGCATTGATTATCTGTACTGTTAAAACTACATAAGAGATTCTAATGGCTCCATTGCTCCAGATCTCAATGAATGAAGTTATAGTTGCTTATTGGTACACACGTCCCTGAGGCTTCCAGGGACCATTGTTCTGTGAAGACCCTAACATTCAGGGAGCAGGTGCTAACGTTAGGGGCCCAGGTTGTATCTGAACTCTCACTTAGCAGCCTTTTGCCCTGGGGGAGAAACTCTCTCAAGTTCCCTGTCTTCACCTCATTTGCAATTCCACAGTCCAAAGAGCTCTGCAGACCTGAATTTCTTCATATTTGCAGAATAATGCAGAAGCTGACAAACTTATTTACATCTTTTTTTTTATTTTTTAAGAAATACAAAATAGTGATAGAACAAAAAGCATTAGAAATGATACAAAATTTCACTTAAAGAAAAAGAAACAAAGAATAATTCAATCTAAAAGGTACAACAGATACTGTGAAAGGGAAAGAATTTTTTCAATGGGAAGGAAAAAGTGGAATGGGGAAAAGGACAAATGACAGAAGGAAAAAGATATATTCAGGAGGCCAGCAAGACTGCTCAGCGGTCTACACAGCCTGCTTAGGCAAAGCACAGGGAACACAGTTAAATCCCCTCTAGGCAAAGCACAGGGAACACAGTTCAGTCCCCATCACCACATACCTCGCCAGCCCTAGCCGCTGGTTTGATCCTTGAACCACATGCTGTGCCAGCCCCACCCCCAGGGTGGGCTGAGCCAGCCACAAAATCAAAAAGATATATTTAGCTTTATATGCAGAACTGTTCAGCTAATTGTATTGTCCATTTCTGGTCTTTTGAAAGGAGCAGTTAATGTTTAATTTTTTTTCTTTTCACTTTTATTTTTTCCTTCCTTTCAATTTCTTACACCTTTCATTTATCCAATTTTTTGGACTATTTCTACATTTCATCTCAGAAATATGAATGTGCTTCTTAACAATATGCTGCTGTAGTCTCTGCCAACGTTTGTGTAATGTACAGTGTGCATACCACAAGACCTTTCTAAAATCATTTTTTATTAATTTTATTGAGAAAGAAATAGCAATGAGACCATTCCAAAACAGTTACAATAATTAACACATTGCATATTGTTGTCTTCGTAGTATTCATAGTACAAGATGCAGACATCATACCTTGTCTAAACACAGCACAAATCTAAAATCCAAAAAATAAAAAAATTCCGAAACTCTTAACCTTTGAAATTTATCCAGCTTCATGGATAGTAGAGAAGCTATCATGGATATCAAGTACCTCTTCTTCTGATTGTGAAATGAAATGAAGAAAAATTTCATGTAACACACCTGGCATACCTTAGCACCTGCAGGCGCTTGCCAGGAGTTAATGCTGAAAAATATTATTTGTCCCTGACAGGAAAGGAATGTAGAAAATGGTGCATTTAGGCCCTCAAGAGATAGACAAGATACAGTCATGACTGTCTTATCAGTGTTCAATCTTTTATTTGTCTTCTATATTCTTCTGGAGGGGAGGGATACAGAGAGAGAGAGAGAGAGAGAGAGAGAGAGAGAGAGGCATAGAGTCAGGGTATTGTCAGGGAGACTAAACAGAGGTGGGGCTCAGGCACGAGCCTAGAGAAGCAGCCCAGCCCGCCCTCGAGCCCCAGTCAGCCCAGAACAGCTGCTTCTCTGAGGGCTTCCTGAATGTACTGCACTTGGGAACAGTCTCACTTGAGGCAAGGATTCAGGGATAAGACGGGTTTCCATTTCTTACTCTGTTGTCCACCTGCTGGGGCAAATTGGGAAATCCTTCATCTTCATAGATCTTGGTTTTCTCGTGTGAAAAAATGGGCCAGTAATTCAGTTCATTTTCTGACTGCTTTGTCACAGGGAATACAGCAATCATGAATGTGTGTTTCTGCTGGCCAGTGGAAAGAAGCAGTGATGCTTAATTGTCTGCATCTCCTTTTTCAATTCTTCGATCTTTTTCTCTTCTTAATTTCTTGTATATTTCTTTTTTTCTTCTTCCAATTTTGCATGCATATATCTGGTAATATGAACAGCTAATTGAAAGACAACACAGTGCAATACAGCAAATACTGTGAAATATGTATTATATTGTTTAGCGAAATTCTGTTTCATTTTTCATTTTTCTGTTCTAATACTATTTTGTACTCTCTTTAAAAAATAAAAAGAAAATTTTTAAAGATGGGGACACAATCAGCCAAAGGACCGACGTGGCCCAGGGAATGCTGGTTAGCGCGTTCTCTCATCCTACTCCTGCGTTGGCTCTAATGGCAGCATTGTTCGTGTACCGCCCCCTTGCCCTTGCTGGAGCCAGGTGCGCTTGCCAGTGAAGTCTGGCTGGGTTTTCACAAAGTGTGGACTAACTGACCGCTTCAGCCCCATCATTCCTGACAGACAATGCAAATCAAGGCTTTAGGGTACTGGTTGTTTAGGCTAATAAAGCACAATTATTTGAAAAGAAAATAAATATGAATGGGACATTGATTTAAGAATATGTCCTTCCCATTGCTCCTGTCTTTAGCTGTGTCCTTCACACCTTCTGACCAATGGCTTTCTTGCTGCTTTTCCATCCCATGTTATAAGCACCTGCTTTGGGCTAAGATAGACCCATAGTGAGGTTCGATTCACCCTCTAGCACAACCTTGCTGTGTGCCTTTGGTAAACCACTCAACTCGCAGAGCCTCAGCGTCCTAATCCTTACATGAGGATATTAGAGCCATCCAGAATGTTTTGTATTAAGGTATAGGTGTATAGGCAGCATGCTCAATTTAAATATCTGCTACTCTAAAGTTCAATTAAAGGCCCCAGACTGAAAGCAATAGACATATCATACATATTGTACAAAGGTGATAATTCCCTTGAACATACAATAGAGACAGGACGGCAGAGCCAGCTCAGCAGTGATAAGCCCATTAACCAGCAATAGAAGACAGGAATTCAAAAGGCCTTGCTGTAAGCCAAGAGTGTGAGAAACGGAGAGCAGCTAAGAGAAACATTCATAGAGATTGGGGAGAATTAAGAGACCTCAGGCAGGTGCCCCACTGCTGAAAAAGTTTCACAATGATGCTGAACAGAAAGATTCAGTGCCATCATGGGACAGGGACCGCGAGCAGTAGGAGGACACAAGGCATTGCATGGTGTGCACTTGGTGGCAAGTTGGACTTCAAGCCCCATAGTTACAGAAGGCAAGAGGGAAAGTAGGAAGGAGATGAGGCTTGGTAGGATGGATCCCACTTGTGTTTGGCAAGAAAAGACTTGAGTTTCTTATGGAACAAGAGGAAGCTACATTAACCAACAGTTTCAGCCCTCATAGGGCTGAACAGTTTCTTCCTCATAGGCGCCCAACAATAAGCCATATGGAGTGGACAACTAGGATGGATACCCAAAAGGGCCATAAAAGATCAGCCTGCACATTCATTCAGGGCCTCTGGGGATCTGCACACACACCCATGTGAGCAGATAGGAAGGTATCTCCTAAAGAGAACACTGACATCCAATCGCAGCATTTGTGCAAAAGAGCACTTTTCCTCTTAAAGCCCACCTTTTACCCCAGCTCTGAAGGAACCAACCAGAGACAGGAAAGTAAAATGGAGACCATTTGCTCCCATCCTATACCCACTACAGATTCCTGTAGCCCAAGTTAAGGGCTGGGGGGATTTTAACTGGGCTTGAGGTAACATGAAATATGGATACAATCTCCAAAAGACCACCTGATACCTAAAAACTGAGTGTGAGTGATCAAAATAGTTCTTGTTAACACTGATAAGAAAGCAGAGCATGGATTAAGCCAAGAGGTCTTGTTGTACAAGGATGTCTAAGGAGCATTTGAGAGTGCAGAAATTAAAGGGAAAAAGAAATCCATTTCCTAGTTGTGCCCCCATTGACTTCAGCCCACACCATCATCATAGATCAATCACTTAACACTGGGTCCAGTGCAAAAGCTCAGCAACCAGGACAGCGGTTGGAGAAATCAGACCACCACCACCTGGTCTAAGCAGAGACCACTTTCAATCTCTTCCTGTTGCTGGGCTATTACATGTGCTGCAAGTGCGTCATCATGGGTTGATATGGCCTAGGGAACCCAGCTGCACCCTGGAACTCCCACCTGTTGCTCTCCCCTGCTCTTGAAAAACAGCATGCAACTGCTTATACATCCTTAAGCCCAGTCCTGGGTGGAGAGCCACAGCTCCTGTGTACTGAACTCTTTCCCTGAAAGTCCCACCATGACATTTTCTTCCATAGCTCTCCACCCCATTTTTATGCTTGTGACCCTATAAAGACCTTAGAGCCTGCACAAGAGGTAGCTGGCCTGGTCTCTAGTTCCAGAACCTGTCCCTCTCATTTTGTTCCAAAATAAACATGTCCTGTTGAGTCCGTATCTCTGCTTCTTTTCCTTAGTGTCCTCACAGTGGTTATTACTAGTATTTTTATCAACAATTTCCATTGCAAGGGCCGGCCAAATAGCTCAGTGGATTAAAGCACCTGCAAGCAGGCTCAGGGGCTAGGGGTTTCATCCCCAGGCCTGCCATGCTGGCCCCACTTCAGGGGCACACTGTGATGGCAATTGAGACTGGATGTCATGGCACACCCCTATAATCCCAGCTCTTGGGAGGCTGTAAACAGGCAGATCACTACAAGTCTGATCTAGTAGTGAGACCCTGAACACCCTGTAGACCCTTCCCTAAAATACAAAAAAAAAAAAAAAATCCATTGCAAACTGATTTAGACCTTTTTAGTTACTATACTGAACTACAACATAGCTAGTAAATGAGAGGAAAGAGATTTCTTACCTTACTTTAAGCCATTGTTAAAGTTCCTGTCTTTTCAGGGGAATTTTGAAACGCCTTTAGAAAGAGGCTGCCATGTGGATATATTGTGAGGCCCGCAAACACCCTTTTCACACCTCAAGAAATCATGGTCACAGTGTCTACCCCCACCGTCAGCCCCAGGAAGGTAGTGTGTGAGGGCTGGTGTGACTGGTCATCCTCCCTGTGCCTGATTACGGTACAATGAAAGTCAGGCGCTGTTGATCTCCCATGGGAACAGAGTCTGTACATGCCCGGCACCCTCTCTTCTTGTTCCCTGTTGAAATCTTTCTGTCCTCAAACTAACTTCCTTTCAGTCCTGCCCTCTGCTTTTCTAGCACCTCTGATAACCCATGCACTGGCTAATATACATGGCCACGAGAGGCCAAGGCTGAAATCCAAAACTTTGCCTTGGCATGTACTTCCTGGAAGACCTAGTCAATTATCTTCTCACCCGGTTTCTCCATCCCCTCCTCTAAAATGGAAACACATCTCACCCAGCCTGCCCATCCCACAGGGCTATCCGAGAGTTAGCTGAAGGTGTGGATGTGGAGGAGTAGGAAAATGTGAAAGAAGTGGCTGGAAATGAGCTAGCTCATGGCTACAATGTCATCATTCATCATACCCAGATACCTCACTCTGCATGGGACTGAGTTGAAATTCTAGCAACATGGCAGGATCAGTGAGAAACATATTTCTTTTTGTACAAAAGTTAGCCTTTCCTACCCACTATTTAAAAATTCAGTGTGCTAGAATCCCTATAGATTTAAGTGTTTGACCTTTCTGGAACTGTCCCACATTTTTATGTAAATATTTATGCCATGGCTCAGCCCAACCTTCCTCCTCCACAAGGAACTGTACTTTCTTTCGTGTCCCTTTTGGGGTCTTTGACTGCTGCTCTGGTCAGAGTCACCTGTGCAGAGCTCTGCCCTGGCCCAGAATCTTGGAAGGAGAAGCCTTTGTCCTCAGTGCTGACAAGCAACAAGAGGAGGCTAGAGCCAAGAAAAACATTTCCTGCGGGCCCCAGGAGGTAACATCCAAGCCCAGTTGTGGCTCCAGACTGGATCGAGCAATTAAATCTGCATCTGCCCCTGCCCAAAACCTCAAAAATGCTAACATCTTGCACGTGTCAAGAGGGTTATTTATGAAACTATTTGCTTGTCAACCCCAGGAGGACATTCTGTACTTTTTCACTGGAATACTGTATATTTATGAGCCATGGCTTGAAAACTAAGTTTGGTAAGAACATTTGTTAGAGAAGAATTCTCTCGGTCCCTTGCAAAACACAGACTGCGCTTGGTTGTAATCGTGCGGCAGCTGGGCAGGGTCTGGGTAGAAGCTGGTCTGTGGGAATGAATTCCAGATGTGTGCTTCTTCGAGGAAGGATTCCAAGCTCAGATAAGAGGCTGCTTTCCAACCCCCCCCCCCAATTCCCCATTCCCAATCTAGAAGCATGCTCAAGTCATTAGCCTGGAACATAATTTAGAAGACACAGCCTATTTGTCATCTTCTGCACTTTGCACTAATATCCTCCTTCCTGACCTTGCAACATCCCCTAGTTCAATAGCTGGGCTTCTGTTTACTCAGTTTAAGGATTTAGTTATCTTTTGTGGATGATATACACAGGGATTCATGCAGTGGGAGAGCAGAGAGTAGGTAAAAATGCAGTTAGGCTCTAATCTAGAGCCATAAAACAAAACGAGGTTGTACTAACATCCATCTGCTCTAGAGCCTGCTCTGTCAAACTAGTGCACCCCACAACCAACTCAAGCTTTACTGACAGGGTAATGCGCCCATCCACCATCACAGAGAATTCCTTGCTGGGGCAGTGAACTTGTAATCGTGTTTCCACTCTTCATGATTGAAGAACCTATGGGGGTGTGGTGTGTAAGTGTGTATGTATGTGTTGTTCAAGGAGAGAGAAAGGATCCCAGTGACAAAAGTACAGGGTCCAACAGAGACCCAAAGAAACAGCAGTCTTTACTATCAAGGAATAGCTCTGGAAGCAATCCTTTCACCACCTCTGCAATATTCTCTCACGTAAGTAGTGGGAGAACTACAGTTTTATTTATAATGTAATATATACAGTTTTATTCATAAAGCTTTTTCATAGTAAGGGCTTAGTCCTAAAAGTCTCAATTTTCAGTTGGACACCTGATATTCTTAGACAGAGAAAATCCTTTATCTAGTTTCCTTCTCATATCATGTCATAGAAATACTAAAGAATCAATATTAAATATTGGGCATGTAGTACCCACTGTCTCTGAGGCTTAGAAATTGTAAAGACTTACCATCTTGTGTAGGCTCAAGAAGAATCTGAGGCAGAGAAAATTCAAGTAGATTTCCTGTAGTCACCCAATTAATTATAAGTCAAGCTAGTATTTTATTTTATTTTATTTTATTTTATTTTATTTTATTTTATTTTGGCAGAACCAGGGATTGAACTGAAGCCCTTGTGCTTGCCAGGGAAGTGCTTATTGTACTGCGCCATCTCTCTGGTCTCCAAGCTAGTATTTTAAAAACTTTTATGTGTATATGTTTGCCATACATATTGATTACATTTGTTGTGGGGAGTTGGTGTGTGTAAATAATACAGCTTAATTCTTTTTTAATGTTCTCCTTCCCTGTCCCTCCATCTCCTGGGTCCTTTCTCTTTTGCAAGAGATCTATGCACCTGTTTCCTATTATCTATCCTATATTTTGCTCTTTGGTTCATTTATACTTTGGGCTTTCTTCTCATATGAGAGAAACCATGTGATATTTATTTAAGCTTGTGGGTCTGATATTTGGACTGGGAATGTGCTGTCTCTGTGACACAGTTGAAGGAAGAGTGAAAGGAAAGCTGCAGCATAAAACAACTATCAACTCTTGGGAGCTCAGTGTTGTTTTCCTCAAACTGCCCTTCCAGCCTCAGCTGGCCTCTTGGAGATACACACACTTCCTGAATAACATAGGCTCCTGGCTACACATCCAAGTGGCTTCTGGGGCCAGAGGTCCCCATGGGGAAGGCCCCAGGTCATTCTTGGGTTTTTTGGCAGCAGTGGTACCAGCTAATCCAGTAGTAGGTTACTCCAGGCCAAGACAAAAATCTAAACTCCCTGAAAGATTCTGGGGCTGATCACTGGTACGCAAACTCCCTGATGTTCCTTTGCCAGATTCAGGGCACAGAATGCAGCTGTTTTTCTATTCATTCCTTTCCTGCAGTGGCCTTGGCCCACATCATCCACAATAGGCACCTTATTGGTGGAAAACAACGCCTTCTGAGAAAGGCAGGTGCTCGGGCCTTGGGCTGCACACAGTACAGAGTGAGGAGGCTATGGGAGGCATCTGCATAGTTATGAGGGCAGCCCTGGCCGTAAACCCCAGATCCAGCCAGGGTCACAGAGCCAGCAGGCTCATGTAGTGAGCAAGGACCACAGGAGGCAAGACTGCTTGAGGAAGGTCTTGGGAAGGCTCCAGCTCTTGGCAGAGAGCAGGAGCTGTGGCTGCAGGCTTCATCCAGACAAAATTTGATTCATGGCAGAAGCAGCCCCAAATCTGTGAGACTCCACATTCCTATAAGTTTGAGGAGAGATGTAAGATTTTGTCATGAAAGCCACAGGCTTAAAGCTCACCTTCATTCTTCAGTTTATTCTGCTGATGTGTGAACTTGGCCATGAACTTGACTCGAAGGTCTTGGTTTTCTTCCTTGAAAAATGGAAGAGCACTTTATCCCTTTTTGTAGGAGGCAGAAGTTGTCTGTTGGGAGACTTAATTCAAAGGAGCTCCTTCACTTTGCAGCTGTGTGGCTGGTTAATCTTAGTTCTTAATCTTAGTTAATCTTAATATGCCTACTACTTAGAGGTGCTTTGTGAACAAATTATATCAACTAAGCTATTTCTGAAGCAATTAATTAATTTTACTCCCAAAACGCAAATTAAAACCATGGGAGTAGGTGTAAGTCTAGGAGCATTTCCAAAGGACGAGGGGCCCAGATTCAAGTGAGCAAATATCCATTATTAGTCCCTGCTTGTAGATAGATCAGTGAAGTCCTAACATGTTATCAGATTGAGTCAAGTTCCATAGGCAGACATCACCAGTTTGGGAGATGAACCTGCATTCAAGATGATAAGAAAATTGATCTCAGACTGATTTTAAGAAAAGTTTACTCATTGAGGAGGGAGACAGACAGAAGAGCTCATAAAATGGAGTGGAGTGCTCGCGTAGGACTGATGACAGTGTGGTGCCATTGGACCCATATGGAGGGTGCTTGCTTGAGACTCCAAGCAAAGAAGAATTGCACTTTGGTAGAGAGGAGCTTTCCAGATCTGGACTGCCTTCCTGGCAGTGTCAGTGAGCAGGGACATCAACTACACTGAAAGCACAAAACCCTAAATTCAAATCATCTTTCTTGCTGACTTTGTTGAACGCTAACTTCTTTGTGCTTCAGTTTCCTGGGGCACTAAGATACAAATAATAAGTTACTATATTTCAACTATGTCATAAGGGTTAAAAGAAGTGATGGGTGGCTAGCTTACTGAGGGTGTCGCTTCTCCTTGCTCACTTTGAGGAAATGGGCTATTGAGCAAATTGCTTAAAATAAGATAACAGAACCACTCACCTCTATGGACTGCCTGAGTGCTAGTAATTTAATGACCCAGGATCAATTTCCACTCAAGGTGGCAGAGTGAGCTGAGACAAAATGACATAGAATGTGGAGTGAGCTTGACATTAGAAATCTCAGACTAATTGTTTTTTTTTTTATTTCAGACAAGGTCTGGCTATGTATCCCAGACTGGCCTCAAACTCATGGAGATCTTCCTACCTTAGCCTTCCAAATGCTGGGATTACAGGTGTGCACCACTACCCAACAGACTATTATTGTTTTTTTGTTAAACCCTTGAGGGTGGGGAGAAGTTCAGTGGTCAAAGCACCTTCAAGGCAAGCACAAGGACCTGGGTTCGGTCCCCAGTACTGCATGCCTTGCTGGTCCTGGAAAGGTACACTGCACCAGCCACCAAAACCAGATGTGGCAGCACACACCTATAATCCCAGTCCTGGGGTGGCTGAGACAGACCCTATGAGTCTGAACTGCATAGCAAGGCCCCGTAACCAAATAAATAAATAAATAAATCATTTTAAAAAGTATATATACGGACCTTATTGAAAATCCAGTTGCCAAAAATAAAAAAAGGACAAAAGATTTTAGATATACTACACCTCATTAGAGAAGGAAAATACTAATGCTGGGTTCACCTGAGCCACTGTGGAAGTCCATTGCCACGAGAACAGTGGCCTCAGTCCTGTGACAAATCCTGCACCAATAATCATTATGACCCAGGAAAGTTACTCAGACACTGCAGAAAGATGAATCCTGGAGTCCCGGACTATTGTCCCTGAGAAGCCGCACTCTGATTTTTTACTCTAGGTCTTACAATGTATCTCAGGAAATTACTGTGCTAACTCTTCCTTTGAGTCATAATTGCTTAACACATAGTCATTTTTCTTTTCCATATTACTTGGCTCCTTTGGAGGAAAATGGGAAACCATCCAAAAGGAAGGACCAGCTGGAATGAGGAAAAGGAGACAAAAAAGGAAGAGAAAAGAAATATATGTGTATATACAGAGGATCGCTTGGGTAACTGCACTTCAATAATCTGCTGCTCTATTGAAAGGAGCAATTTATGCTGAAGTGTTTTTCTCTCTCCTTTTAAATTTTTTATAACTTTTCTGACCAATTTTACAAGCTTCTCTTTTGTAATCTGAGCAACTAATTTGAAGATGACAATGCGCAATATAGCAACTATTGTTCAATGGCAATCATTTTGTTTTGTGAAATCTTGTATTGTTTCTGATGTATTTTTTATTTTTTGTATAATCTTTAAAAAAGAAAAAAGAATAATAATGAAATAGTCCAACTGTTCTTTTAAGGGACTGTGGGCTTCCTTGAAAGACTATTTTCAGAAGAAAAAAAATGGAACTTGGGGTGTTTGGTGTGGAAAGTATGAGAGTTAGAAAAAGAAGGCAGAATACAGTCAGCTGACAATTTGTTCTTTGTAATAATTTTATTGAGAAACAAATAATAACACAGTTTCAAAACCAATTAGTAGAGCCGTTTCAATAATTAATACTTCGCATATTGTTGTCTTAATGGTTATTCATTGTACAAGATGCAGACATGATAGCCTGTCCACAAACACTATTAGAACAAATCTTTCTATTAATTAAATTAAGAGAATGTAGCTATGTATCTGTCATAACTATTTTGAATATACAGATACAAAATGGTTGCTCATTTTTAATCTCCTTCTTTTGTTTAGTTTTGTCAGAGAAGGATATTCCATTGTCTTTTAAATATTATAGGTGTGTGAATTCAGCAAAATATTCCAATATAGTCCAGTAGTCCATAATAGTAGTGGGTTGTCTGTAAGACTGGCAATGTCAGAAGTTCTTGACTTGAGCCTTTCACAGCTCAGCATATTAACATGGCTTTACTTTTTATACCTCGTTTTTATACTTTTCTGCTGGATGGTTAAGACCAAGGTAAAGCAAGACCTATATAACAAGACATGTAGCTTTTGTATCAGATAAGGTCAGTCAAATCCCCTCAGGATTTATCCTGAAACCCTGTACTGCAGTTTGCAGATTGGGTGACAGTTTGGCATAGGAGCATTTCCAAAGGACAAGGGGCCCAAATTCAAGTGAGCAAATATCCATATAAAGACAGTGAAGAAAATAATATGACCCTAGCCCCAAAAAGGGGAGAATCAGAATTAGCTAAAGCCAAAACCTTCTGTACCTGCCTGGAGATATATGGTCACCAGGACCATATGAATTTAAGACGTTAAAAAGAAACATACTCCTCAAAACAGACTCCCAGAAAGAAGATTGTAAAGGATTATAGTAAGAATTGTTTTGAGATTCATGGAAAGGTCCTCAGTATAAGTATTGAGCAGATAAAGAAATTTCCAAGTTATTGATTTTGTGAGTAGAAAAATGAAAATGCAGTAAAATATGTCCTTGAACTCTATCACTATCTCTCACTAGTAGCATGGCTCACTTATATCATTTTTATTTCTAAATATAAATTTCTCCTCTGCTAAGCTTCAGCCCCTTCATCCACCGCTGGAGAAGACAGGAAGACAGAGGACAGCTACAGAGACCTGGTGAGCCCTGTCCGCACCCCCAGCACGGCCAGATCTCAGCAGAGCTGTGGAGAATTCTCCCGCCTTCATGGTAATCAGGGAGTCCCAGGATACCTACAAGGGCCTGGGAAGCCCTGCCCAACCCTCCTTCCGCCATCTCCGGAGCTCAGCTGAGCTGCTGCTGCCTGCTCCACTGTTAGCAGGAGCCTTGATGAGCCCTACCCCTCCAGACTCCACCACTGAGCGAGCTTTGCAGAACTTCACCCTGCCCCCATCATCCCTGGATACTTCTTCAGCTGTGACTTCTCCCAACCCCAGAGGTGAAAGCCATGCTGAACGCACAGAGCGGGAGCACTGGTGAACCTACCCTGCCCTCCCACTCACCTGGGAGCCCTGCTCACCCCCACCCCCAACCCTACTATTGCTGCTGAGTCAGAATGAACATCAGGAGCGGCAAAAATGTCAAAATAAAGGAGCAAAAAAGCAATCTCAGACCTCCATCCCACCAAGAAAAAATCCAGGTGACAAAGTGGTAGAAGAATTTGGAAGTCATACACTTGGAATTCCAATAGCAACTGAAGTAAAGAAACAAAGTCATCAAGATACGGAGGAAATCAGATCAGAAGTAATCTCTCAGATTAAAAAAATAAATGACAAAAATTAAGAAACAACTGCTCAGCACATCTAAAGAAAGCATAGATAAAAATGGTAGAGAGTAATAGGAAAATGATGGAAATATTGGATGAACAATTCAGGAAGGAACTAGAATGTATGAAACAGATTCAAACAGATATCCAGGACATTAGCAATTCCATTGATAGGTGGCAAAACCACTTAAATGAAACTGAAGATAGAATTTAAGGCTTTGAAGATATCATTGCAGATAATGAATGTGATCTCTTAAAAATAACAAGGATCCAGTAGATAACATTGCAACAGCTACAAGATGACGTAGGGAGCTGGGGAGATAGCTCAGTAGAATATGCACCTGCCTGGCAAGCACAGGGTCCTGAGCTCAATCCCTGGTACTGCAAAGAAAAAGATAATGTAAAGAAAAATAATATAAGATTAATAGGTATCAACAAAACAGCTGGAGTCAACACAAACGATATAAAAAGACTGTTTGCAGAAGTAGAAGCAGAAAATTTCCCAAGCATGGGAAAAGAATCTGACATACAGTAAGCAAGGCGTATAGAACTCCAGTTAGCCATAACCAAAATAAATCTATACCCAGACACATACTAATCAAGATCCCAGAAATTGAGCAAAAGAACAGAATATTAAAAGCTGTTAGAGAAAAGAAACAGATCACCTATAATAGAAAGCTCATCAGAGTCTCTACAGATTTCGCAACCGGGCATCAAGTCAGGGACAACTATTCTGGTTGCTAACAAGGTCAATTTTGAACCAAGTGATTAAAAGAGATAAAGAAGGTCACTACAAACTTGTTAGGGGAAGACTGCAAGAGGAAGAGATAACAATTATTAAAATATATGTGCTCAATGTAGGAGCATTCAACTATATAAGACAATTTTTTTTTGTCTTTTTGAGGCAGGGTCTCATTATGCAGCTCAGGCTGGCCTTAAGCTCACTTTGTAGCTCAGGCTGGTCTTGAACTCACAACAATCCTCCTGCCTCAGCCTCCCGAGTGCTGGGATTACAGGCCTGTGCCACCACACCCGGCCAAGACAAATTTTAACAGACATGAAAAATCAAATGAGCAATGACAAAATTGTACTAGGGGCCTTTAACAGCCCATTGACACAGAGAGATAGATCAACTAAGCAAAAAGAATATTAAAAAAAAAAAAAAACAGAAGAAATAGCAGAATTAACCAAACATGAGAAGAAATGCACTTGGTAGACCTTTACAGTGTTCCACCCAACATCAGAGTACATTTGTTTCTCAGCTGCCCTCAGGCCATTCTCCAAAATAGACCACATACTAGCACACAGAGAAAGCTTAGGTAAATGCAAAGGAACTGAAGTTGTCCCATGCACATTATCTGACCATAAGTTTATTGACAAAATGTACAGATTGATACATTGTGTCAGCTTGAGAAGTTTAGAAGTTTAATTAAGTGACTCACCAGGGAGCCAGGGT
Source organism: Ctenomys sociabilis (assembly GCA_004027165.1). Lineage (NCBI taxonomy): Eukaryota > Metazoa > Chordata > Mammalia > Rodentia > Ctenomyidae > Ctenomys > Ctenomys sociabilis. The sequence goes on from PVKA01010685.1 coordinate 56,968, forward strand.
TCTTAGTTTGTGAACATCCTTATCCTGCACAAGAGAAAGGCATGGACATTGTGTGAGTTCTACACCCCCAGCCCCAGGGTATTGTTCACAATATGAGGAAGGGATAGAAGCTGCATAGAAGCTGCAGCTTCTGTCCTTCCTGATGCTCTTCATTGTTTTCTGCAGCTGCTCTCTGCCATGTGCCACGGTGCCTGGGAGCCAGCTGAGTATGGACTGAAACCTCCATAAACTGTGAGCTAAATAAACCATCCCTTCCTTAATTTTGGGTGTTAGGCATTTTGTCCCAGCAATGAGTAAAAAATAACTGAGAAACAAAAGAAACAGCAAAAAATCCACAAACACATGGAAACTAAATAACACCCTCTTGAACAATCAGATAAAATTAAAAGAGAAAGTAAAGAATGTTTACAATCAAATGAAAACACACATATAACTTACAAGAATCTATGGGATGCAGTGAAAGCTATCTTTAGAGGGAAATTTACAGCAGTAAATTCTCACATTGGGAAAACAGAACAAGCCCAATACATATGCAAATCCGTAACTACAATACACAACAACAGAGCCAAAGACAAAAACCATATATGATCCTCTCAACAGATGCAGAAAAAGATTTTGACAAAGTCCAACATTCATCCATGATAAAAACCTGACAGAAAATCAAGATAGATGGTTTTACCTCAACCTGATAAAAGCTATCTATGACAAACCAACAGCCAACATCATACAAAATGAACAAAAATTGAAAGCCTTCACATTAAAATCAGGAGAAATACAAGGATGTCCACTGTCTCCACTCCCATTCAATATAGTTCTGGAAACAAGCAGAGCAGTTAGACAAGAGAGAGAGAAATGAAAAATACAATAGATAGTAGGAAGTGAAATTGTTATTATTTGCATATGTCATGATACTATACATAAAATACCCACAAAACTCTACAAAGAGGCACATAGATTTAGTAACCATATTCAATAGTGTATCAGGATACAAAGCCAACACTCAGAAATCAATAGCACTTTTGTACACGAAGAATGAATGCAATAAGAGAGAAATTAGGGAAACTATGCCTTTCATAATAACACCCCAAAAATGAAATACTTAGGAATAAATCTCAAAAAGGATGTAAAACATTTATACAGTAAAAATAATAGTACTCTGAAAGAAGAAATCAAAGAGGATTTCAGAAGATGGAAAGCTATTCCTTGCTCCTGGATAGGAAGAACCAACATTGTGAAAATGGCTATATTCCCCAAATTGTTATACATATTCAGAGTAATCCCAATTGAAATACCATTAGTATACCTCACAGATCTAGAAAAAACATTCCTAAAATTCACCTAAAACTGGGTAACCAAGGAAAGGCAAGAGCCATCATGATCCCTGTCTTGAAATTATACTACAAAGCTACTGTGATAAAAATCAACATTGTACTAGCAAAAACAAAAACAAAAACAAAAAACAGACCTGAAGATCAAAGGAGCAGATTAAAAAGTGCAGACACAAGTACAAACACACTCAGTTACCTTATCCCTGACAAAGGGGCCAAACATGTTCACTGGATGAAAGATAATAAGCAGTACTGAAAAAACTGGCTTTCCACATGCCAAAGGCTAAAATTAGACCCATATCTGTGCACTAGAGTTAAAATGGATCAAATATTTAAATATTAAAACTGAAACACTAAATCTTCTATAGGAGAAAGTAGATAGAAATTATAAAGACATAGAAATAGGTAGTTTATGAACAAAAACAAAACTACACTGGAAATACTTCAAAGAATGAACATCTGAAATCTCCTTGAAAAGTTTCTCACATCAAAATAAATCACCAACAGAGTAAATAGAAAGCCCACAAATTAGGAAAAATTTATACCCAACTGTCCCTCAGACAAAGGACAACTAGCTAGAACATATAAAGAACTTTTAGGCACTGTGACCAGGGTTCAATCCCAAGTAGGCCGTGCCAGCCCTGCTCCCGAGGTGCACTGAGAGGGCAAATGAGACTGGGTGTGGTGGTGCACGCCTGTAATCCCAGAGCTTGGGAGGCTGAAAACAGGAGGATCACTACAAATCCAGTCTGTGTGGTGAGACCCTGTAGACCCTGTACAAAATACATTTTTTTTTAAAAAGAATGTTTTAAAAGTAGGCCTCCAAAATTCAAAGACCCAGTCTAAACATGGGCATCTGAAATAAATACATATTTCACAAATGAAGAGATCCAAATGGCAAATAAAAATACAAAATATTCAACATCATTGATCATTGTCATAGCTAAATCTTGGAAACAAACCAAATGCCTATCAACTGAGGAATGGATAAAAAAGATATGGCATTTTTGCACAGTGGAATATTACTCAGCTATAAAACAAGATAAATTTGAGGCTTTTATAGGTAAATGGATGCAACTAGAGACTGTACTGGTAAGTGAAATAAATCAGACCCACATGTGCCAACATAGCATTGTCTCACTCGTGGGAGAACCTGAAAGAATAAATAAAACCTGAAAGCTATAATAGATATGGTGAACAGAAAAGAATCTGTTCAAAGGGAAGGAAAAACTAGGATGAGGAAAAGGACAAAAGAAAGAAAAGAAAATGATGTATTTATGTATAAATTCAGAATAGCTTGGATAATTTTATTGTTGATTTCTGCTGGTCTATTGAAAAATTAAGCAGTTAATGCTTAATTTTTTTATGTTTTTCTTCTCTTTATTTTTTATCTTTTATTTATTATTTATTTAAAGAGTGTCACTATACAGCTCAGGCTCATAATGATCCTCCTGTCTCAGCCTCTCCTGTTCTGGGATTACAGGCATGTGCCACCACACCCAGTTTTGGTGGCCAGCATGGCACCCCCAGGGTTCTGGCGCTGGCACTAGGGGATGCAGCGCTGGGGATCAAACCCAGGTCCTTGCATATGTGAGGCAGGTGCTTAGACCACTGAGCTATCTCCTCAGCCCTTCTTCTTCTCCTTTTTAATTTCTTATAACTTTTTTAGAACCAATTTTGTAGGTTTATATCTGATAGCCTAAACAACCAATGTGAAAAAACACGATGAGATACAATCACCATTGTTGAATTTCTATTACTTTGTTTAATGAAATTTTGTATCATTTTTGATTTTTTACCATTTTGTATTCTTTTAAAAAATAAATAAATAAATAAATTTCTCAGGTATAAAATAATATCTACTTCCTTAGGCACACTGTGAGAATTAAATAAAATAATTTAAGTCTTTATTAGTAAGACATGATTCATGTTAAGCCCTAGCTAAATGACTGTACTTGTGATGTGGATTATTGAAGCAGGGTTGGAAGTGTTTTCCCAAGATGTTAATCAGGTGTGGTGTGACCTTGAGTGACTTTCCTTTGCAAATCTGAGCTCATGGACACAGTGATCAAGTGCATAGGACCTCTGCTTACAGACAAGTTGGAATTGAATCTCAGATCTACTATTTACCAAGAAGTGAAGTGGGAAGTTTTTTGTAGTTCCACAGAGCCTCAGTATCTTAATCTATGAAAAAGAGGATGATGACAGTTTATACATGATAGAAAATTCTCAAAAATAGTGATGATTCTCATCTTACTAAGGTGATTCTGAAATTGTAGATTATTTTGAGGCAGATCCAAAGAGTTACCTCTTGCCCACTGTGGCTTGAACATGTTTCTCCTTTCCACTCTGTTCATGTTCCATTTCTCACTATAGAAAAGGAGGCATAAGTAGGGCCACACACTTAGGAAAGCCAAATCCCATACTAAGGTTCTTGTTCTAGAAAGTTCCAGATTCTAATATTTAAACTCCACTTGTCATAGTTGCTGCCTGAAAATCATCAGGCAATTTCTCATTGTTACAGAGAGCAGCCTAAATATTGGCAGCTAAAATTATAATTAATGTGATTAGGGGCAACAAGCAAGGGCCATACAATTACTCAGGGGCAAAAGTTGGCTCCAGTAAACAACTGTACCTACTTGTCCAGGAAAAAAGAAGCTTACATGTCCCTACCCACTTCTCCCATTCCTCTTGAAATACATTTCAGAAAGACACAGACATAAATATAGATTAGAGCTCAAGTGGCAAGTGAATCAAAATATTTAAAGGAAAGGAATCTCAGACCCACAGAACTCTGATCACAGCTTGTAATTTTTCCTTTCACGCTAAATGAGCTTCCTGGACAAGACTGGGAAACCAAGAAGGCCTCAGTGCTACAGCCAGCTGTGAGTCTCTCCCTCACATGACTGTGTGTCAATATCAGAACTTATCAATAGAGTGCCAGAGACCAAAGAAGACAATTAAGCACACCAGCAGGGATATCTGAAGCATTAAAATACTGAAACCAGGGCACAGGAAATCAAATTCCATGGTGGTTTTTAACCATAATGACAAGAGACAGACTGGGTGTCAATTCCAACACTTTTGTATGGCTTTAGATAGGTGACTCTTTTAGTTGCTTTTCTGTCATTGCTGAGACAAAATACCCAATGCCCAAAGTTAAATTGGAGAGGTTTGCTTAGCTCACAGGTTATAGAGGTTCGCCTAGCTCCAAGGCAGGGTGGCATGGCAGAGGTAAAGGTTCATGGCAGCAGAAAACAAAAAAAGGGGGAAACAAGCATTTTTATACCCCTTTTATCTTGCCCATACTTCTGGGATTAGGGCAGTGCCAATCCAGTTGGTGGAAGGCCTGATCCACAATCACCTAGACTTAATCCCAGCACCTTTAATCCTAGATTACACCATCAATCGATCACAAACTCTAGACATATCTACCTCTGCAAAGCCTGCCATGACCTCCTGAGACTTTGGAGGGACATCCAGACACAAACCATACCATTCAACTCCAGCCCCCAAATACTCATGCACATTTCTTAATCCAAAAGGCCAGTCCATCTCTAGAGTCCTATAGTTTTAGCATTGCTGAAAAGTTCAAGTCCCAAGCCTCCTCTGAGAGATCTAAGGTAAACTCTTAGATGGGCATCTCTGTGCAAATTAAAAGAAAATTGAACACTTCCAACATTCAATGGAACACTATAAATATTTCCATTTCACAAGTTACAAACAAGAGGATACAAAAAAATGTGACCACATGGAGAGAAAACATTCTCTCAGGCTTTCACAGAGAGCAAATTGATCAAGCAACGGCTGTGACTCAACCACATATAGATCTGTATATACAAAATAGCATAGATATACAGCCACTTTCTCTTATTTCAGTGAGAAGAAAGTTTTGAACTAATAGTGTTTGGACAAGATATCATGTCTGCATCTGGTACTATAAATAACTACTATGAAGACAACAGTATGCAATGTATTAATGATCATAATTAGCCTACTGCTCCATTTTGAAACTGTCTCATTGCTACTTCTTTCTCAATAAGAGTAATATAAAAAAGAAAGAAATGTGACCAAAGCAAATGCAAAAATCCAGCAAGGCAAACTTTAAATCCTGTAGTTCCACGTGCAGCATCCAAGGCAATCTGTGGCAAGTGGTGAGCCCCAAAGGGCTTGAGTTTGTTCTGCTGTTATTACCTCCAGTGGTTGTAGTTCCCACAGCTTCTCTGTTTAGCTCACTTTTCTCCCTCCTTGTAGCTTTCCTTAGATGATCCACATTTCTGAATTCTCCAAACTTTTGGGGTCTCCACTGTTCTTTAACTTCACTCTTGCAACTTCATACACTGCGTTCTCATAAGCACACTGCTGAGCCTCCCAGGTCTTCAAAATCAAAGTGAAAACCTTCTGAAACCCATAATTCTTGTATTCTGTAAGAACATAAAACCATCACCATGACAACTGTGGTCATCAAAACTATCTCCGGACATCACCGAATGTGACGAGGGTCATCGTCATCCTATTGGGAGCACTGGTCTGGGGCCTCCAGAGCAATGAGAAGCGACTTTCTGTTGTGAGTTCCCAGTACAATGCTTCGCTCTGGCAACCCAAACGCACAGTAGTTTTTCTCTTTCTTTCACCCATTTGACAAGGACTCATTGGGTTCCTGCTACTTACTCTGAAGCAACCAAGTTTATAGGTCAAACATCTGAACAAGCAGAGAACTGCTGAGCTAACTGGAACCCTGTACACTACTGGAAGAAGTTTTAGGGCCTGGGGCGAGGTAGAAGTCAAACAGGCCAACTCCCTCTGAAAAAAGCGCAGAGGCACCAGGAACCAAGGATTTGAGAAAGGACCGCAGACAAGCAACCATAGACATGGCACACATGAGGGGGCCTGCTAGAGCAAGACCTGGAACTTGACCTGAGGTGAAATTCATTGCAATGAATGACGACTGAAAATTATTGAGTAATTCAGGAAGTTACAATAATCCTCAGTGCCACAGCTTTGACGGTCTCCCTGTGCTCGCGAAATGAAGGATTACTTTACAAATCAAATGCACATATTAAAAATTCAGAAGGGGCGATCAATATTTTTTCTGCTTGTGATAAATTCATCTTATTTTCTGTAATAAATAGTATTTGAAGATGACCACTGGTCAATTAACAGAATATGCGGCGGAAGCACTTCTTGTGGGGTGAGCGCTAACTTGGGGTCTTGTTATAGAAAACCCAGGACGCTGGCAGCTCCCGGGGATGGTGACATCGCTGTCTCCTCGCTGAGCAATATGCAGGAAGTTTGAACATCATGACAGCAAGACAGTAAGAGCCTTTCAGCCAATTAGGAAATAC
>PVKA01010686.1:0-63534 GCA_004027165.1 Ctenomys sociabilis
GAGTTGGCATAGCATGCGATGCCAGGGTTCGAATCATGGCCCCTGTCATTAGCATGGATTTCTATTTCTTTCCCAATACATGTTCTCTGTCATTTGTTTCTGTGACAATTTTTCTTTGATTCTATTTGCATGGTCTTCTGATGTCTTATCTATTGCAATTATACCTGAAATAGTCTTTGTATCACATAGCACTTGTTGGATAAATTTTTCATTTACTTTTTTTTTTTTTTACTTACTGTATAGGGTCTATAAGGTGTCACTACGCAGATCTGAGTCATAGTGATTGTTCTGTTTTCAGCCTTCCAAGCTCTGGTATTACAGGTAGGGGCCACCACACCCAGTCTCAGTATGTCCCAGTGGTGGGGTGAGCATGGTACACTAGGGATTGAATCCAGTCCTTGTGTCTGCTAAGCAGGCACTTTAATCTCCTGGGCTATCTGGCTGGCCTTTTTATTTACTCTCGTTTTTTAAGGTGTCTTTGAGTCCCTGATATACAAGCATCTTACTGTCATCTAGTGCTGAAATTTTATCCTCACATTGATTTGTCCTGCTGCCTTTATTGTCAATATGATTTTAAATCTCTTGAATTTCTGATTGAAAACTTATTATGCTGTTTTATTCTTTAGTAAATTGGTCATTCATGTTTTGCTTAGCCTATCAACTCATTTTATTTTAATGAGAAAAAACAATAAATACGATACAGAATTTCTAAACGAGATGACAGAAAATCGACAATGATTATTATATTGCATACTGTTATCAACAAAGTAGTGGCTCAGGTTACCAGATATATGGATGCAAAACTAATCAGACAACATAAGCACCAACTGTTCCTTTCAATGAACTAATAGAAATTAATAGTAAGATTATCTTTGTTATCTTGTGAATATAGCTTTGCTTTGGTTTTTATTTATAATAATAAATAATTATCATTAATATAACATCAATATTAATATTATGTTAATAAATATTTATTATATTAATGAGTAGGTCTCTTCTGTGACCTCCTACATCTTTTGGTCGTTATTTCTATTACAGGTTTAATGATATCTTCTCTCATCTCACTGATTGAAACTATTTTTGAACCTTAGGAAATTGATGGAGAGATAAGTAGTAACTACATATCAGCCTCTTCTAGATTTGAAATTCAACCAATCAAAAATAAAATTTGGGAGGTTGGGGCTATAGCTCAGTGGCATAAGAACTTGCTTGACAAGCACAAGGTCCTGAGTTCAGTCTCTGGTACTGCCATATAAATAAAAAAATAATTAATTAAATAAAGTAAAATAAAATAAAATTTTGTGAAAAAAAATGAATAGAGGTGGATATCTGAAACTCAGTGAGCACCTGATGGGAAAATTAGAACTCATAGAGAAATAAAGGGCCACAACACTCAAAAAGGATGAGAAATCTATACTTCCCAGATCCTGAGCTCATAACTTATGAGCAGTGAAGTTTAAGTCTACAGAGACACAGTGAAAGCAGACTTCAGAGGGTTTCAGGGAGAAATGCACCAGTGGAATGGAGCAGTGGGTGCTGCGCTAAACAACACTTGGTGTATGACTGCGTTGCAAGTGCTGAGCATAGCCCCTGAAAACTATGCTTGAGTGGAAGCCATCCCATAGAGGATGAACCTGAACCCGGGACATGGAGCAGCCATAGGTTGGCTTCATCTTGGGCTTGCAGTGAAGGACAGTGACACGAGGTGTCTGTGTACCAGGATCTATGATCCACTGGCAAGAGGCACAGAGTGTTATGAGCTGAATGACTCAGCCTGCATCCCTGTGACCACAGGTCATCTTCAACCTGAATTTCTGTGGATAACACCGTCACAAAACCACATCCTTCCATAACCCTGCTGTCAGGGTACTGGTAATGATCCAGCATGGATCTAGACTCTACCTGATTTCTTTGTCCAGCAGTGAGATGAGATTCAAGATCTGAATGGGAGGCTGTTACAGAACTGTAGACTCCGACGACAACCACAAGCTCAAAATCACAGAGAATTTGCTTTGTTTTTTATGAAAAGTATTGATCATTTGGCTGGATTAGCTAGTTTGTTTGTTTTGAGAATAAATATTACTTTCAGCTCATTTCTTTTGCTCTTTTTTCATATTTCTTCTCTTGTCTTCTTCACCAGTTTCCTAAGGTTTATATAATCTTCTTCTGTTTTCAACTGTATTTAGTCTCCTTCTTCTTTTATTTCTCTATTTCTGTTCTCTTTTTTAAAAAAAATTATGGTCAGGGGGATATTTCAGTGGCGTAAGTGCTTGCCTGGCAAGTGCAAAGTCCTGAGTTTTTGTTTAAATTCAACATTATGAGCTCTTTAAATACTGCAGATAAGTGAAGTACTAAGTTTCATGACAATTTTTAAGTATTTAAATTTAAAATAATTAGTTTAAGATGAAAGGTTTGATTTTCAGTGTATTTATTATTTTAAAGTTTCATTTTATATTCTTATAAACTCTACAATAATCTAGTAATGATTATTGAATGTAATTTATTACATTATTTTAATGTCTTATGTATGTTGTTTCAAAAGCCTCATCTCTTCTGCTCCTGACTACCCCAAAGCTCAAATACTTTATTCTGTAAAAACATCAAAATGGCAAAGATACCAGAGAAAAAGAGAATGTGAGTGCATTGAGGAGATAAATGAGAGTCACCATTATGAAACTCGCGGGAAGGCTTCTCAAGTGACCAACTCTTGTAGGACCCATATTCACCACCTCCCACTGCATTCCCAGGCACTGAAGCCAGAGTTCTACAAGGGCAGTGGGGTATCTATGTGTATTGCATCATGGCTCACAGTAAAATCTATAAATGATCTTAGAAATACAGGGAAATCTCAATTTAACAGGTGAAGAACTATATAGATGTCTAGTAACCTCTTAACTCTGAACTTTAGTAATTTCATAAAAGAAAAGCATCAGTTTGCAGCCTATATAGTAGAAAACATAAATGTAATATGATCAGTTAGAAATAATAATTGAGGCTAGAACTGACCTTTCTGACCCAGTCACTGAGTATGTGTGGAGATATTGTGGTTGCTGGTGTGAAGTCTGTAGTCTTACATGAGAAATATTCAAGTACAAATTATATGAGGGATTTAAATAATGACACATAAAATACTGACGTTTATAGAAAAGCTCTACCTAAGCACGTAGTCCCAAATCTTTCCACAGTTGAAACTCCTATTGTGTGTGCTGCTTCAAGGCGTTTTATCCACTGTGTCTTTGATAAAGAACAAGACAAATGAGCCGCTGACACTCAGGAAGCATAGACTGTCACAACTAGGAGACAAGCTGTGAACAAATGCACATACATCATTAAATTGTGAGCCAGAGAAGACAAAATGAAATGCCAAAAACAAGTAAGGCATGATGAAACATTGGAAATGAACTGAAAATTGAACGTTGGTCTCCAAATTAATAGTTAAAGCTAGTATGGTTCTTTGGAGATCTAGAGGGGAAAGTATTCCACTATGACAAGCAATAAAAGAAAGTACACAATAAAAAGAGTTCAATTAGGATATAATAAACCAGAATAAAAAGGAATATATGGTTGAATGATCCTTAGAGAGACACTCAAATCCACAGGCCAAGGCAAGGGTTCCTGCAAAGCACTCTGATAGCATAAGAAATTACATCAAGGATCAACAACTGGCTTACATCGAATTAAAAAGCCTCTGCATACAAGTGCCAACTTCACAGAAGGAGTGGAACCATTATTCACCGTAAATATGAATTTTCAAAGTGAATAAGCACATTCAATAATTCATATATTCCATCATTTCATTTTAATAACCATATATCTAAAACAACAAGCTTTTGTATTGCAAACAAAACAATAGAAAGGAAAACTTAAAACATGGGAAGCAATATTGTCAGCTATTTTTGTGATACACCACTAATAATAAGAATATATAAAGAACCAAGAACAGTTCAGTTCAGTCAAAAATGACCCAGTCAGAAAATAGTCAAACAGAGGCTAGTGAGATATCTCAGCTGACTAAGCACCCATTTAGGTAGGAGCACAGATCCTTGGCATCACATGATCCACCAGCCCTGTCTGTGGGCACCGCCCCAGGCATCACCCACGGGTGTGCTAATCTTGCCACCTACAGTCTGCATGGTGACCCGTGCCTGTAATCCCAGAGCTGGGGAGGTTGCAAACAGGGGGATCACTATGAGTCCATAGTGAGAGAGAGAGAGAGAGAGAGAGAGAGAGAGAGAGAGAGAGAGAGAGAGTCTGTGTGTGTGGCCTGTGGGTGGGGCTAGCATGGCATGTGGTACCTGGAACTGAACTGTGATCCTTACACTTGCTAAGCTTGCCTAAGCAGGAGCTCTAGACCACTGAGTTCTCTTACCAAAGACAAAAAAATGGCCAGTAAGTATATCACCATTTTCCAACTCCAAAATTGTGTTTACTTTAGTCAGAATGGCTTTCATCAGGAACATAAGACAAATCAGGAAATTAGTTTGTAGGGGAAAAGGACAAATCTCTATAATTGCTGGGAATGTAAGCTATGGAAATCAATATGGATATCAATTTAAACATGAAAAATAAATAGCCTGGGATATAACTCAAAGATACATCACCTGCCTGGCAAATGCAATCTAATGAGTTCAAAAGAAAGAAAGAAAGAAAGAAAGAAAGAAAGAAAGAAAGAAAGAAAGAAAGAAAGAAAGAAAGAAAGAAAGATCCCACCAATTACAGAATTAGTTCTGTGTCCATTTACCAAAGAAAGAAGACATTGTACCATACTGATAAAGGCACATGCACATCCCTGAATCTAGCAACAAAACTCACAACTGCCAACCTCCAGAAATTGCCTGGATGCCAATCAACAGACACAGAAGAGAATATGCTGCAAATAATCAGGAAATGTTATTGCATCATAACAAATAAGATCATGCCAGAGAAGAATGAATGGATCTTGAAACCATAATGTGTATGAAGCAAATAAACTATTATGTATAACAACATGCATTAATAAAAAATATACACTTATAGAGATTATCAAATGGAAGAAATTATTGTCACTTTTTTCAGGCTGTGTTTGTACTTAGAAAATAAAATGACAAAATATAATGTTTATTAAAACAACCATTCACAAGATAGTTTGTTATATGGGGCTGGGGAGATAGCGCAGTAATCTAAGTACCTGCATGGTGCTGGCCAAATAGTTCAGCAAATTAAAGCACCTGCAAGCAGGTGCAGGGCCTGGTGATTCAATCCTCCGGCCTGCTGTGCAGGCCCCACCTCAAAGGCACTCTGAGAAGGCAACTGTGACGGGACGTGGCAGCGTATGCCTGTAATCCCAGCACTTAGGAGGCTGTAAACAGGAGAATCACTATGAGACCAATCTAGTAGTGAGACCTGAACACCCTGCAGACTCTTTCCTAAAATACAGAAAAAAGAAGAAAAAAATAAGCACCTGCTTGGCAAGTGCAAGATCCCAAACTCAATTCCTGGTACCACAAGCCATGCTGGCCCTGAAACTCCAAGTGTGCTGGGCAGGTTCCGCAACCAGTCATGGTGGCATAGGTCTGTAATCCCAGCACTGTGGAGGCTGAGACAGAAGTCCAAAGACAGAGCGGTATCTTGATTCATGAACGTTTCTGTTCAGCACAGTTTAGTTTCCAAACTGAAGTGTTTGCAAAATTTTGCTTCCCTTTCACACGTGGTAATGAGCACAAACATGAACATGTTCAACAGAATTGTGAAACACATTTAATTCAGGAACTACTGGGACATAGAGTACTGGCTTTAAGATTAATGAAAATGAGTATACGGGCAGGAGTCAGATGAATCACTAATGTACCAAAGCTGCACAAAGTTTAGAAAAGTGCAATGAACTAAAAGTATTGAGTAACATTTTTGACTATGAGCCCAGACACACCTATTTAAAACTTTAGTCCAGTGCTTTTTTATGTAGCATTTGATAGCATGACAATTATATATATATATATATATATATATATATATATATATATATATATATATATATATATATATTTGGTACAGTTTCTCACTACACAGCTCAGACTTGCAGTAATCCTCCTCCCCAGGGCTGGAATTACAAACGTGTGTCACCACACTCAGTTTCTGTGGCTAGTTCAGCGAGTCTGTGGTGGGGATCAAGGAGCGTGTGTTGCTGGGGATCAAACCCTGGTCCAAGAGCTTGCCTAAGCAGGCCCTTAGTCCACTGAGTTATCTCACTGGGCTATGGCAATTATGTATGTGTATACATATGATGTTCAAAATCTTATTAACAAATTGTTCTGTGATGTATGCTACTACCCTGGCAAAAGAAAAAAGAAATAGAATATACAATACTTCGATTGCCTGTACATAGTAAAAAAATCTAGATATGAGAAGTATTTACTTCCAGGCTTAAAATCTATGATGCTTCAATGTATAGAATTTGGATATTCTGAAATATGCTGTGAAAATCATGTGGTATATTTTATATGAAAACATAAATGAAGTAAATTTGCAAAAAATAGACAAGAAAAATTTGTATTGCTTAGGTAGAGTAATAGATAAAGGAAATGACACAGATGGGAATCTTGGTATTTTAGTATATATTTATCAAATAAGTTTTATATATCAGTATTAGTTACATGATAAATTTTTGGGGGCCGGGGAAATGGCTCAGTGGAATAAGTGATTCCCTGGCAAACGCAAGGGTGTGAGTTCAATCCCTGGTTCTGACAAAAATAAAATAAAATAAAAATAAATACATAAAATATTTTTTTTCCAGTACAGGAGATTGAACCCAAGACCTAGCAATTGCCAGGCAAGTGCTTATTCTGCCGAGCTATCTCCCTGACCTTATATAGAACACATTTTTTTTTTTTTTTTTTTTTTTTTTTTTTTGTCTTTTTGAGACAGGATCTCACTATGCAGCTCAGGCTGGCCTTAAGCTCACTTTGTAGCTCAGGCTGGTCTCGAACTCACAATAATCCTCCTGCCTCAGCCTCCCGAGTGCTGGGATTACAGGCATGCGCCACCACGCCCTGCTCGAACACATTTAACATATGTGAAAACTCTAGGTCTGAGCTATTATAAAATAATTAAAAATTAAAATTTCTCAGGATTTGAAACTCGAAACCCTAGACCACTGGCATTTTACCACTTTACTCTACCTTATTGGGGGTGTATTCAATGCCTGATTATCCACAAATCGATAACGGACATTTAGAAGAAACTTGCCACCTCTGTGAATGTCTATGCTTAGCTATTTACATGGGACTATGCATAAGGCCACGGTACCTGAATAACAGATGAAAATAATCAGAACTATATTAATCACAGAAAATCCTATGATAAAGCAGAAAACATTCAAGAAACTTTATTATTTAGTTAGTTAATTTTTGCGGTACCAGAGATTGAACTCAAGACCCTGCACTTGCCAGGCAAGACCTTATTCTACTGAGCTATCTTCCTGGGCCCAAGAAACTTTAGTTAACATTTTTACTAACAAGTATGTAGTCCTGAAAACAATATTTGTTTGATAAAGGGAATATAGTTGGTTCAGATTAATTTATCATTTGACTACTAGGTATGAGTATTTCAAAACTCTTCATTTGTGTAACATAGTATTTGAAGTCAGGGCCCCCCAGATAGCTCAGTGGACTAAAGCACCTGCTTAGGCAGAGAGCAGAGGCTGGGTTTAATCCCGGGGCCATGACTCCTGGGGCACACTGAGAAGGTGGTTGAGACTGGGCATGGTGGTGTGTGCCTGTAATCCCGGTGCTTGGGGAGCTGAAAATAGGAGAAACACTATGAATATGATCTACACAGTGAAACTCCATAGACCCTGTAGATCCTGTACTAAATACATAAAAAAAGTTCATAATATTTGGGATTATTTGAAGTAAAATTTTGAAGAAACCCATTTTTTTATTTGAATGCTGAAACACTATTAACAAATTTATAATGAAAAAAATAAAAGAAAGTTTTATTGAAGAAACCCCCTTGAAAGAAAAATTCATGTTTTTGTTTTGTTTTGTTTTGTTTTTTGTCTTTTTGCAAAACTAGGGATTGAACTCAGGCCCTTGTGCTTGCCAGGGAAGTGCTTATTCTACTGTGCCACTTCCCTGGCCCAAAAAATTCAATTATTTGCAAAACTTGGTTATCTGTCATAGTAGTTCAAGCAAGTAAAGAATGTATTAATCCTTAAACACTATATAGGAAAAATTTTAATACAAGACTATTTAAATAAAGTTGAACTATTCATAAAGACAATGACAAAATGTCAGAAGCTATGATAAACTGGGCCTGGTAGCTCACACTTATGCACTACTGGGGTTGAGGCAGGAGGATCTTTGTGAATTCAAGACCAGCCTGGGTTGAAAAGCGAGCCAAGTTTAGGCTGAATTGCATGGTGGGAACCTGTCTCAAAAACACTAAATAAATAAATTAATTTTTTTTTAAACAGAAGCTATGATAATAGTGGCAAACCATTTATGCATTTTGGTATCAGAAATTAGTTCAAACTAAAATCAGTAGAAGGCCTGGAGAATGTTAAGGTAGAATACACCTTTCAGTATATTCCCAAGTAGGACTCTATTACCCATCTACAGGGTAACTGCAATGGTAGTTTTGTCTGGGTTAGTTTTTAATCGCTTATTCTGTTGCAGCCATTAAACCTTCAGAAGCGTTGGATGGCATGTTCCAATTAATTTCTTTTTTTTTAATTTCTTTTTTATTTTATTGAAGTACAAATATCAATCAGACAATCTTAAGACACCTTAACAAGACAGATTCGATAAATTAATGCATTGCAAACTGTTTTCATAAGGTTTTGGCATCGTACAAGGTGCATACATGATATTATACTTACAAACATTATTATGGTAGATGTCTCATCAGTAAATTAAGAGTGTAGCTGTTTACTTATCTTATTTTTTATACCTGAATTATATCAAAAATTCAATAATTATTTTCCTAGTGGATGACCATAGTACTAGAAGCCAACATAATATCCTGTCCAACCATTAGTGCAAATCTTGCCTCTCATAGGATTATGTAGAAGCACAGCGTTATCTATTCCAACTGTACTGTCTATACACACACATCATGATTTTTTCTTTCTATACCCCTTCCTTTGTCTACACCTGTCAAAGGTGGGCACTCCATTGTCGTTCAACTAACTTAGGTGCTTGAACTCAACAACACAATCCAACACAGTCCAGCATTCTATAACAATAGTGAATTATTCAAAGAAGTCGACCATAGCCATTTACAGCTCAGCTTAATATTATGGCCCCACAATGTATACTTCATTTTTATACTTTTCTGCTGAGGATCAGTGGAATAGATTAGAAGACACAGAGGCATCTACGAAAACACTCAGCCATCTTATCTTCGACAAAGGGGCTACACAAGCTCACTGGAAGAAAGATAGCCTCTTTAACATATGGTGCTGGAAAACATGGCTTTCTAGATGCTGCAAACTAAAACTTGACCCAGCTCTATCACCATGTACTAAGTTAAAGTCAAAATGGATTAAAGATCTAAACATTAAAACAGAAACACTCAATCTCCTGGAAGAGAAAGTAGGAGGAACTCTTGAAGACATAGGGTTAGGTAAACAGTTCATGAACAAACATATATTCGCACAGGAAGCACTTGAAAGAATCAGCAACTGGGATCAACTCTTCTTAAGGAGATTCTGCATGTCGAAAGAAATTGTCAGCAGAGTGAAAAGACAACCCACAAACTTTGAAAAAATCCTAGCTAATAAGCAATAAGTAATCAGACAGAGGACTACTGTCTAGTTAATTTCTTCCTTTTTTTTTTTTTTTTTTTTTTTCAGAACCTAGGATTGAACTCAGACCCTTGTGCTTCCCAGGGAAGCACTTATTCCACTGAGCCATCTCCTCAGCACCTGTTCCAGTTAATTTCTGTCAGTGTCTCTTCACCTTTGCTTATCAGCAGAGGTTCATCAGCACTGTAGCCTCCAAGGTGGGCAATTCTTCATACGTTCTTTGGCCAGAGAGCACACAACAAGCCAGAGTATGTGGACAGCAAGGATATTTTCCTCCACACACTGAATATTTTCCACAACACATGCGTGTTCTGATTATTGTTTGCTGTACATGATCAGAGAGTTAGAAATACAGAAGCAGGTGCACATGTCTGCAAGCCCTCCTACACTGTTGCAAACACCTCTCCATTGGTCTCGAGTAACTACTAAGGGGAATTAAAGATCCTTAACATTCACACTCCCTTCGTTTTTGTCTTCTTTAGGACTTTATGAGCCAGCCATTAAGATTAAGGTTCTCCTGCCCATGCCAGAAGAACCATAGAAACTTCCTTCTTGTGAAAGTCTGCTTTTTCTGTTTTATCCATTTCACTCCTTCTGCCATGTACATGTCTCATAGATAAATCAATTTTGATTCTGCAGTAGATTTCGCTAGGTCATGATCATTCCCTCCTTTCACTGCCTAACGAAGGTTTTATGTTTGTTAAGCATCATTAATTTTTTAGCCAAGTCTTTGGAGTAAACTTATAGATACATAAAATGTATACATTTCTTTTATTAGAGATAATTAATATGTGGTAAGCATGTATTTCTTGTAACTAATACATGTATATTATTTATTTATTTTTTGGTAGAAATGGGAATTGAACTCAGGCCCTTGCACTTGCCAGGGAAGTGCTTATTCTACTGAGCCATCACCCTGACCCCTCAAATATAATGTTTAGGTCCATGTAACATACACTCATAACCATACATCTTACATGACCATCTGCTGCCTGGCCAGTCCTTGGTGGAGCTGAGAGAGAAGTAATAACTGAACTACTATCCTGAGGCCTAGGGTTACATGGGACACAGTTCTATGAAGATAACTTGATTTCCTTAATCAAATTGTCTAACAGCAAGTTCACACAAGTGGATGAGACAAAAAAAATCCTTCAAAGAATTCATCATAAGTAAGCTATTCTCTCACTGAAGAGGGTTTTGTTCACAGGATTTAAAACATGTAACATAAAATTTGATCAATTCAGATTGGGTGATTATGTTGAACAATGTAAAAATATGTGTCTCCATTTTCTTTTTAGTTTGTATCACTCAGTACAATTAGACAATGGCTAACACAATGGTAAGATCACCTTTGATTATTTAATTTTTAAAAATTTATTCAATTATTTATTTGCTGCAGGGCCTCCACATGCAGCTTGGACTCCTAGTGAACTCTCCTGTCCCAGCTTCCACCACCACACCAGTTTCTGTGGCCAGCACTGTACACCAGGGATTCTGGGGCCAGCACAGCGTGCTGTACAGGATGAGCCTGGTTCCTTGCACTTGCCAGGCAGGCTCTTAGACCCCTGGGCTATCTCCCGAGCTCCTGAATGCTTGATTTTAAATGGGTAAGGCAGAGCAGAAAATTGTCCCATTCAGTTTTCTGTCTATGTTAGAATAAACCTAATTACTTTTGGAAAAATCCTTTCAGAGATTTTCATCCTTATAAGGGTAGTCGGTGGAAATTTAACAACTTGCTTTCCATAAATCTTCCATTCAACAGTTCCATTATTTCCATGTTCATTGCTGGCAGACTCAGGCCGATCTGCATTGTGTGGATCCAGCCATCTACCCCAGGCTGAGGTCAGCCGTGCTTATTGGCTTCCAGCATTTCTCTCTGATGCTCATTCAGCTTCTTTTGTGGTTTTCTGAGCTCATAGCACACACTTACACTTACAAGTATTTTGTCATGAAGCAATATTTTAACAGTATTCAAGTCTTCATGTTCTCACTGATGAAGCCTGGAAAATATTTATTTTTTCTATAGTCTATAGGGTCTCACCACATTGATCACACTCATGGTGATCCTCCTATTTTCAGCCTCCCAAGCACTGGGATTACAGGCTCAGGCCACCATGCTCCAGGGGTGAAGCCAGCACAGCAGGGTGAGGATCAAACCCCAGTTGCTCTGCTCTGCCTAAGCAGGCATTTTAGTCCACTGAGCTATCTGGCTGGCCCTTATTTATTTTACCTACCACTTTGGAAAATATTGAAAATTTACGTTTAAGATATATGCTGAAATAATTAATTGCTTGGAGGTGTTGTGAAATCACATTAAAATTACCATATTTCTTCTAAAATAAAACCTAACCACAAAATAATCTCTATCACAATTTTTGAAGATGCTCATTAGCCCTAGTCAAGATAGTCAGCTAAATAGATGCATTTAGTACATCCACCACAAGCCACCACCGATAAGCTAAATTATGAAATAATGATATAAATCAATAAATAATATACTGATATTAATACTTAAAATCAGTGGTATTGTAAATTATAATTACAACCTTACAGGCTCGAAGAAGAGTTCAATGTTATACAAACTGAAGATTTATTGTCGAATGGCCACTGAGAGAGGAGACAGTATGTGAATAATGTGCGTTCTTGATAAGGAATGGCCACGGTTGTTCTAAGAGGAATTACCATAATTCAGTATGTCCTGAACTGCAGTGCTGCACCACGAGCAGGCTGCTCAGAGCAGCGGTACTCAAGTGAAGAGTGCTCTATGGCTGGATATGACAGATTGGGGCTAATGCTTCAACAGGAATCACAGTTGCAATAAACACACCGGAATTCAGACTTTGGAGAGTTCTGAGGATGTTCCAGAAGATGGCTTTATTTGAAAAAAAAAAAATGTAAGTTTTTGTACATAAATAAATGCAGATTGATATCCATGAATAAATGTAGGATTTTGTACATGAAAAAGTAAAATATCTGAAAACATGACCAATTGCAAATTTTGGAACAAAAAATAGACCTAACTCTATAGTCAGGGAAATACACCAACTAAATGCATCCAATATACTGTGCAAACTTTTGGGTATCTAACATTCTCACAAGAAAAATGCAATTATTAATTTAATTTCAAAGAAGAAAATACTGAGATCTACCTAAAATTATGCAACTAATAGTTGATGGAAATACCCCTTTATAATTCTACTAATGGAAGTGTTTTATTTTTAATCCATAATAGTTTGGTTGCTAGATAATACATGTATTCTTTTTTTTTCAAATAATTTGTTTAAGATATGCAGTGTACTTTTTTGTAATAAGAGAGGCAGAACAAATTGGAAAACAGTATTTCTCATCTGACTTTATGCCTCACTTAAATTTTAGCTATTTATCAAAATATTCACTGAAATCATAATAGGAGACTAGAGATGAAGTTCTGTAGATGGTTGACAATCATTAATTTGATAAAGTGTAAAAATAAGCATTTTTATTTTGATTCACTTATATGAACTATAAAGCTTATAGATCTCATGCAAAAGGATACAAATGTCGCCTCTACAAATATGATAAATATTATAATTTAATTTATTAAGATAGTCCTACTGTTGACCAAATCTGAAAGCCAGTTAAATTGGATTCATTTTTAAAAACAGTGGAATCTTGAGGAGTTTGCTATTAAGCACATATTATAGAAAATGCTGTAAGTAATGTAGAAAATTAATTAATCAACTTTAACTCCATGATCAGTAATCAGCATTGCTAACAACATAAATTGGAAAACAACGATTAAATCTCATAAATGGAAGAACAAAAACACAATAGTTACGTATTACAATGCATAACCTAATGCATTTCATTAGTTAGTAATTAGACATATAATTACTAAATTAAGACAATGTATTTCTTGTGACAGATAAAAACAAAAGAATTTTTATAAGTGACCTTCTAAAAAAATTACAAAGGGCTGGCTATAGAGCTCAGAAGATTAAAGTGCCTACTTAGGCAGATGCAGGGGCTGGAGGTTCAATCCCCAGGGCTGCTGTGCTGGCCCTGCCCCCGGGGCACACTGAGAAAGAGATTGAGAAAGGTGCGCTCCTGTAATCCCAGCTCTTGGGAAGCTGTAAACAAGAGGATCACTATGAGTCTGATCTGTGTAGTGAGACCCTGTACTGAATAAAAATAAACAAATAATAATAAATTACAAAATGTTGATTACTTACAACACAATTGTCAGTTCATATAATGCACTTGGAAATTTGAAAATAAATCATGTTTATGTTCTTAAAAGTTTGTAGTCTTTTCTATGTCCCACAATGATAGGTTTTAAAGTAAGATTGGTAAAAAAAGGATAAATATAGATGATTGGAAAATACTTTGTCAGTAAATATGCAAAAAGCTGAGTGAAATCTTCACTTTCAGACTGCAAATGAGCATTAGATAGGAAATGCATCAGTTGAAGTTCACCTCTCAATATTCCCAACATAATCACAAATAGATTAGTTTATATTTTCTGTTCCATGGGAGTATTATTTTCTCTAAATTGTGCTAAATTATTTCCTATTTCATCTCTTCTGCATGTAACATCAAAGCTACATATTTTCAAAAGATTGCGCCTAAGAAGACATATAAGCTCTTGCAAGTTTTTGATAATGTATATAAAAGCATGCCTTGCAGGTAAAAGGATACAGCACAAATCTTGTCTTGCTAAACTTATTTCAAGGGTATATTTCTGAAAGTAGAAAGCCTGCTATGAAATAAAATGTATTGAACTGTTGGAGAAAATTCAAATTATCCTTATCTTATTTTCTATTTATTTATCTTTTCATCCATTTATTTGTTTTGCAGGAGTGTGTTTTGAACTCAGGACAACTGCATACAATGTCAATAATCTACTAATAAGCTTCATCCTCGGTCTCTTCTTGGATTTTATTTAGAAATACTGTCTTTCAAAATTGCCCAAGGAGGATTCAAATTGATACCCATCTGCACCTGTTTTCCACATTGCTCAGATTGTTGGCGTGTGGCACAACCCATATCCTGCTTTTCATATAATTTTGAGATGCACAAAGAATTCTAGGGCTCATTACCATAGTTAACACCTGTGGACACTTCAGGATTTATGGCAAGTGTAGTGGGACAGATAGAAACTGACTTTTTTTCCCCTCAGTTTCATAGAATTATCTATACACATAAAATTTCATTTAACATTTTGAGAATTGCTCAACTATATTTTGACTGAAAATATTACATTTTAATGGTGATATTTTGGCAAATAGATGATACAGAGAGCCAGATAGATAGCTCAACATATCAAAGCATTTACTTTGGCAGACACTGGGATCAGGTTTCCAGCCTGGTCTGTTGTATTGGCTCTTGTAGATATGCAGTTTAGGCTATAGGGTTACATAGAGAAGTTTGTGTTTTCTATGCTGCTTATGCAATCTAGAAACTTCTTTTCCTTGAACTCTGTTTTTGCAGTTTGCAATGTATTAATTCATCGACTCTGTATGGTTAAGGTGTCTTGAAACTGTCTGATTGACATTTGTATTTTAATAAAATAAAAATAAATGGAAAAAAAAATAACTGCTTGAATTAGTGGCTCTTTACTTCTCATTCCTTGATGCTTATCTACCTTTCCCTTGTAATTGCTGGAAATTGGCAGCAAAGATTGAGAATGCCTTCTTAATTTTCAGTAAAGCTCATGGGGGCCTTCCTCCTGTCTGTGCTCTACCTAGGGAGGGTCCTGTGCCTATACCTATCTCTGGTTTGTGCCAGTCCTCTGCTGTTTTTACTGTTGTCAGCTTTATAATAAGTTCAAATCCAGAATTGTGGTATTGTGACTTTGACCTCTGACCCAGCATTGATTTTAGTTTCTGTCTTGGGTTCCTTGTGAGTTTTATGAATGTGTTCTCCAGTTCCTCAAAGAATTTTGTTAATATTTTAACTCTGATTGTACCTTTGAAAGTGGAAAGTATCAGTAATTTTACTCTATCAGTAGTAGGTATTGTGAAACAGGGATATCTTTCCATTGTTTGATGTCTTCTTAGATTTTCTTTTTCAGAGTACTGTAGAAATCTTAAATTTGAGGGGGCTGGGGAGATAGCTCAGTGGAAGAAGAAGAAGAAGAAGAAGAGTAGTTATTTTCTCGTTGAATAGATCATTATCTTTTGGGCCCTATCCTAGACTATAGATCGTCAAGTTCCACAGGTTCCCCGTGCCAAAAACACACAATGCTTCCTAATTTCACACCATGGTGCCTCACTTTGAGCACCCATATGCTAACATTGAGCATGCACTAAAATTTTAGCTATCTCATACCATTGTGGGACTTTAAGAGATAGGAGAGGCCAAGGGGTAAACCAGGAGGCTTCTATGTAGATGTCCACTGGCTCAAAGACTGGTACCTAAAGGCTGAGCCCTGAAGGAAGGAAAGGTTCTGACTTTATAGATATTGCTAGGGGCTATGGTCCACTTCATGGTGAAAGCTTATGTGTGGGCACCTGAATTAATACATACCAGG
The DNA here is from genome assembly GCA_004027165.1 of Ctenomys sociabilis. Classification (NCBI taxonomy): domain Eukaryota; kingdom Metazoa; phylum Chordata; class Mammalia; order Rodentia; family Ctenomyidae; genus Ctenomys; species Ctenomys sociabilis. The sequence goes on from PVKA01010686.1 coordinate 16,293, forward strand.
GTAAGACAGTTTACTAAGCAGTGAGTGTTGTGACTTATCAACATGAACAGGGATGGAAAAAATCTAAGGGGCACTGCTTATGGTTGGGCAAACATGACTTCTTCCTATAAAATTGCATTCAATAACTCTTATTGAAGATCAAAATCTTTCCCAGATGGGAGTCAGCAGCTCTTCAACCAGTCTATATACAGAGTGCATTCAATTCCTGATTTCAGCTTTGGGACCCACCATGGTGACAATGATAATTAAAATAGTGGTATGACAAGCAGAAATATTGACATGATGCCCAGGATTTGAAAGCAGATTTATTTATATCAACAGACACTGACTGGGATCAGTCCAAATATATAAGGGGTAAAGGCTCAAAGAGGGAAGTTTGATGGGGTTGTGAGCAATAAGCAAAGTCCTGCAGTCTTGGATCATTTCTTACTATATTTACCATAACGATCAGCTGTGCATCAGAGTGATGACCCACTTTTAAAAGACAGAAGCAAACAGAGCTGCAGCAACAACTATTCCCTGCACAAGTAAGAAACTGAAGTGTTCTGGCAGGGCAGAGGGGCATTTTTTGTTCCAACAGCAAGACATTAGTTTTTGTTGTCAAAACAGGGAGGAGGCTTATTATGTGAACCCCATCTGTACTATTTGGTGAAACACCTCAAAGTAGAGTTTACCATTAAAGACAAAATGCTTATGCCCCCTGGGCGGAGTGGCATACCCTGCACTGGGGAGGCTGAGTGAGGATGGTCACAGTGTTCAAGGTCTTCCTGATCCACACAGTGAGTTTAGTGCAGTCTGAAGTCCACAGAGGGATACCATTGTTTCCAGATTTCCTTTAGAGATGCTTACCAGGTTCTTGTTATCCTGAAAAAAGGACTGGTCCTGACAAGTAGAAAATCTAGCAAGCTTTATGTTTACTAGTAGCAGAGTAACACTGACAGTTCTGAGTGAATGCAGCCTAATTAAGGTAGGAAAGGAGGTCCACTATGTAGGGTGAAGAGAAGCTCTAAAAGAGAGTGCAGTGTCAGTGAGACTAAAATGCTACCAGACAGACATCCCTAGTCAAAGTATTACAGGTGCATTATCATTTTTCTTGTTCTTTAGATGACTCTGTGCTCTGTGAACTGATGTAACTTATTAGAGATGAAGGTGGAGATCCATAATGCCTGCTGCCAGCTACCTAAGCAGGGTGAGACTGCCTTCAACCTCTAATTAGCTCCTTGGCAAGAAGTAGCCCTTACATTTACCCAATAATAGAAACTTCAGTAATGAGCTTAGGCAACAGATACAGGCAGTCTCTTCCTACATTTAAGCAGACCACCAAAAGAGGAAGCACAGTAGTGATGAGGTCAACAGCTCAACAAGGTTTAATACTGTCCAGTTCTCAGGCTGAAGTCAGGTCTAGGCTGTCCTATTAAAGAGCTGCTTGATCTCAGGCCAGAAGATTTGAAATTAGGATTTCTATGATTGGTCCAATAGGTAAGGTTTGAAAAGGGTCTGAACACTATGATCCATAGGTCATCCTATCTTGTCTGATTACTGTGCCCAACCCTAACATCCTGCCTCTCTTATCTCCAACAATGAACAACAATAATAATAATTATTAATAATAATAACACATGCTAAATTGTGCTATATTTGCTGTAGGATAGAGGAACTGACAGGCAATAAGAAAACAAGGAAACCATCACTAATTTGCACATGTAAGGAAACTACAGCTTTCTGAAGCCAGCTGAATTTATACACAACAATGTCTAACAGCATGTGTTCAGTTAAATTTAGACTCCTACCCTACCAGATCCATCACAGGTCAAATTTCTTAGTGCAGGTAAAGGGGGCAGTATATATAGGAAGAACATAGAATTAAGGACTGAAAGTTAGTAAGGTAGTTTTGAACTATGTACCCAGACTCCAGAAATTAAAAGGGCAAATTCTTCTAGGAATTGGAAAAGCAAAAGCAGCAAAACTCAGGCAGTTAGGAAGATAAATGAAAAACAAAATCAAGACAAGTAAGTTTCTATGCTGCCTGAGTAATGTAGGAATTGAAAACTTCTCCTGTACTTCATCCTGTAGCCTAAGCTCCATGTCTGTAATCTTACCCTCCACCGAAGAAAAGGAGAGGTCACATGGAAAAAACTCAAGGTTAGAATGAAGAATGAGCCAGGGAGCCAACTGGCTTAAGAAAAATGTTCTGAGTCACAACCTACTACGTGTTAGATATGCTGAGCTTTTGTTCCCCACCACTGAACAATGAATTTTAAGTAACAATGAGTGTTACTCATTGATAACTCTTGAGTTCAAGGGATCCAAAACTGGCTTTACCAAGAGCATATATCACAGAGAAAGCTGGAGGTGAGTACAAGCATACTTCAAAACTAAGATCAACCAATAAGACTACAACTTGCTGCTCAGGTAGTACTGATCCATTAGCGAAGCAGATCCCCGCCAGAGGCAGTGTGCACAGGAACAGCAGAGGTCTTCTTCAGGAAGGGATGGTTCTGGGAGTCTTGGTCACTCACGGGGATGACAGATGTCTGTCCAGACTTCGCTGAACCAGATGTCCCCAATCATCTTAAGCCCCTGGGGGGAGGTGCTACACCTAGCCTAGCCAGTCTGTTTTAATCCTGAGGCCTACCTTCAAAGCACGTGTCTCCTCCAGTCAATGTGGTTTTCATCATTTGTACTGACTTTCTGCAGGCTTGGCCTGCCTGCTTATAGTATTGCTACCTAATTTACCTGTCCACAAAGCAGTCAGATTCCAAGAACCTGTATGGGAGGATTAAAAAAAGTTTAATAGATGGTATGTTGGTTTTCTTCTTTGTATTTTTTATTTATTTACTTATTTGCTACAGGGCCTTGCTACACACATTACTTAGACTTATAGTGATCCTCCTGTCAGCCTCCCCAGATTTGGGATTACCAGTATGTACCACTATGCCAAGTTTTGTGACCAGCTCAGCACTGGGTCATCATGGCATGTAGTACCAGGCATCAAACCCAGGTCCTTGTGCTTGCCAGGCAGGCACTTAAACCACTGACATATCTCCCCAGCCTGGTATGTAGGTATTTTTACATTTCTTTACATTGCTAATGTGATATATTTTGTGTTATACAGCTTTGAATGTATTTTCCAAAGATAACAATAATAATATCACATTCCACTTCTGTGAATTAATAAATGATAATTTAATGAATACATTTAACAAACAAATTTCATGTTTCCAAATAGAGTTTAAATAAGACTCACTTTATTTAATTTTGTGCTTGAGTATGTATTCTCAAATTATTTTTTCACAGGTGGTACACACTCTAACAAACTTTATCTTCCCAACCTAGTGAGTGTCATTATATTTCTTTTTATGCTGCAGTAGTAGTCTAGGTATATATGGGCTCATAAAAAATAAGCATTTGGGGACTAAAGAACATACTGCTTTTAAAAATGAACTGTCAAACACAATTGGCTTCTTACTTTTAGCTTCAAATATGAACCCTTCTGGATGGTCAAGTAACCTTTATCCCTGAATTTGAATGATACATGAATAAAAATTTGGTTCTCACACAAATTAGGCTTGATTTTATGTACATAACTCGGTTTGCTTTTTCATAACACTACCAGAGCCCAAGTAAACATTGTATCTTAAAACTTTATGGAGCTAATTTATAGTGCAGGGCTGGCACACAGTTGATCTCATGGCAGCAAAATTTTATGTTTCCATTTCAGCAGTGCTGCCTAACACAGTAATATCAGGCCAGCAAACCCTTAAATATAAGTTAAGCTAACATGATCCATTTCCTTATAAAGCTAGAGGACCCTGTGGAGTCCTGCTGAATATGCCAAGTGATTTTTCAAACTGTAATCATCCTTAATGTGAGATAAAGGTATTTTTTGCTGTCATTCTTTAAAACTCAGGCAAAACTGCTGAGCATGCCAGCAAATTATACAGGAATCTTCTTAGCAGTTCGATTACATAAGCAATGAGCTTAGCAATGAATATTAATTTTGCTAGTAAATAAAAACATACTATAATGCTATGAAACAAATTCCAGATAAACAATAATTTTGAAAAGTAAAAATATAAGTGTCTTTCTAAAACAACCAAGATATCTTACATGTGACTGTCTGGTGAAGTCAAACTTTTTTATCAGTCATTCCTTGTTGGATTGACAGTATTATGGCCCTCTCAGAAATATCTGTTGCAGTCATAAAAGTAAATGGTAATTAAAAATTGTTTTTTTAGTGAAAATAAGAGTTTTAAATTTAATTTTTTTTAATTTATGCATTTGATATATGTATTTAGTTTATGTATTTCTCACTATGCAGCTTGGACGCATAGCGAGGTCTTGAGTTCTTTCAGCCACTCTAGTGCTAGGACTACAGCCATGTGCCACCATGGCTGGTTTCTGTGGCTCCCTCAGCTTTCCTGGGGATGGGGCTGGCATGGCATGTGGTTCTGGGGATTGAACCCTGGTTCCTGCGTGTACCTAAGCAGGAGTTTATTCTAATGAGCTATCTTGCCAGTCCTGACTTTTAAATTCAAGTCTATTGTGTTTGGCTAAATATCATTATATGATAAAATATTATTATACTATAAACAGTTATGCTATGTAGAAATATTATAGCATTGAGACAGGCCTGGGCCCTTGAGGGGAATCAATGCAAAAGATGAGAACACAAGCCAATTGTAACCAGAGGCACATCTATTGGAGGTCAGACTTCAAGACAGACTCACCAGCACACATGCCTCCCAACAGATTTCTCCTGAGCTCATGTCTCTAAAAGCATTTTATAGTGTGAAATCACAAGGTGGGCATAATGTGGGTCAAACTATAATCAACCAAGAAGCTTACAAGTACAAATAACCACTTGCAAGCTCCTCTTCCAGTCCCCAAATAGACTTTGTCCTCCAGTCCTTTCCTGACATGACGCTTGGCCTGCCCATGTGAACTCCACTTCTAGTCCAACATGATAAAATCCCACTCCCAGCTCCCAGGGTCATCCTTTAAAGTCCTTGCAATCTCCGGCAGCCCTCCCGTGCTGACCATAAAAGTTTTCTTTTTAGCTCTGTCTATGTCTCTCCACAGAGTCCAAAACTTTACACCAATATTGTTCAAATAATAAAGATAGATGTCTAGCAAGTTCATATGGTTGACATTGTTAACTTTGGCCGCTCTATGAGTGCAAACATCAGAGCCTTTGGGGGAAGTGATGGGTCTGGCTGGGAGTCTGGTGACCCACCTGGAGGTCTGATGGGGTGTGTGGTGCGAATCCCAGCACAATCACAAATGTCCCTCCATGCCATAGGGAAATACACAAATCCTGACAGTGTTATTTTAATCATGAGGCCTTGACTTCTTCAGACAGGCCTGCAGTTCTCACTGCCTTCCTTAGGAGCCCAGTCGCTTCCAGGGTGAGATGAGCTTTTATCTCCTTTCTGCTGTGCTAGTCACTACCACTGCATTTTGCCATTTAGTTGCATATACCTTTTCTCTGTTACAAATCATCTTCTTATCTAAGAGATGGTAGACAAATCTTTTCGCTCAATCTTACGTTGTTCTCTTGTGTTCTTATCTCTTTTGCTGGGCAAAGGTTTTCCAGTTTGATGACAATTATACTTCCTTTTACTTTCATCAAACTTAATATTGTTGAACAATCCATTGACAGTGTTTGACACTATGTTCTTTCTATGTTGATTTGTATTTTAAAGCCTTAATGAATTTTTTTATTGATTCTAGGTGAGATCCAACTAAATGATTTAGATTCAAGTTAATGTTGTATATATGTAATAAATTGTAATCCTGATTCAGAAGATTCAGGTAAGAATTATAATTATTCTATTTTGATAGACTTTCTGAAATGATTACCTAGGAAACAGTGTTGAATAGTTTTAAAATATTAGTCTATAGGTGTGTTATCTATTTGTAAAACTTTTAAAAAACCCGAAGTCTGTTTTCTTAATTTGATTGCACTAGAAAAGATAATAAAAGTTACACTATAAATTATATAATGTTTTGTCACTTTATATAATATGTTGAATTGCTGTTCATCATTTCATAAAAGGAACATATTTTTCTCTCCTGCCTTTCCTAGATTTTGACTGTCAAGTACGATGTGAGGTGAAAATAAGAATAATCCTACATAATAATTAATAACTACAAAATATACAAAGCCAAACCTAATAGAAGGAAAGATATTATAAATATCTGGGCTGGGGAGATATCTTGGCAGCCTAAGCACCTGACTGGCAAGCACAAGTTTCACAGCTCAATCCAGGTACAGTATGCTCTGTGCATGAGGCCAGACCCAAATCTAGGTGAGGTGGTACATGTCACTAATCCCAGCACTGGGGAGGCTGAGATAGGAGGACCACTATAAATGTGCACTGTGTGGCAAGACCCTGTATTTATCTATCTGTCTATCTATCTATCTATATATCAAAGCAAAAATGAATGAAATTGAGGCTAACATAATACAATCGATGAATCCAAGTGTTTCTTTGACAGGATAAATAAAATTGGTTTCACCTAATGAAACACAAAAAGGGGAAAAATTAATTTATAATAAAAATTATAAATGAAAAGGGTAAATTTATAATAGGTATCACTGAAATCTAGAGAATTAATAAAAACCATTGAAAACTTTCACTTCATTAAATTGGAGTCTCTGGAACAAATGGATAAACTTTTAGACAAATAAGACTCAAGTAAATTGAACATAGAAGATAAAATAACTCTGAAATGAGAAAAACAAAAATGGGGTTAAACAATAATGCTGACACAGCAATCAAAACTCTGCAAACTTAAAATGCAAAGGATTTCATGGAGAAGCATTTTTTTGTGACAGACGTTTACAGAATGCCAGTACTTTTCAAACTTTTGTACAGAATTGAAAGTGAAGGAATACTTTCAAGTTCATTTTACAAATCCAACTTTATCCTTGTATCAAAACCAATTAAGGATTCAATAATAAAGGAAAACCACCAATCAATATCCTTGATAAACATAGATGCAAAAATCCTCAAACAGAAACTTAAAAGCTGTATTCAACAGATTATTAAAAGAATGGCACATTATAATCAAGTTGGCTTTATGCCTGTCATGCAAGAATGATTTTCAGGTAAATTAGGGCCTGGGAAAACTGGCTGAGGAAGTAGGCGGGACCTGTTAAAAACAAGTCCCAGAATGCATGTGCAGAATAGATTCCAAAGTGCTCCACAGGACCTTCTCACAAGAACTCGATGAAATCACCGCGCCGGACCCATATGTATAAGTTCTTGGGGCGTTTTCTTGAGAATGGGACACTACAAATTGGCACACACATGAAGAGCTTGCTCCTGTGCCTTTCCTCATGAAGGCCTTCTCGGCTTTCTGCAGGGTGTTCTTTCATGTTGCTTATTTCCTGTTTGATCTTGCCCTGCTTGTACCCCTCTCTCTTCACTTTGTCAGTCACTGTGTCTCACTCATGTCATCCCATCTGTTTGAGATGCAATCCACCTGGAACCCAACTCCAGGGGGTGAAACAGGAAACCCAGCATCCTAATAGGTGAACCTATTTTAGAAGAAGCTACATGATAGCATTCTGCATAGCTGAAGATTCTGATAACAGGTCAACATATGTAAATCAATCAGTGTAAAAAGTGCATCAATAAAAGGTAAATATGTATTTATTGGAATTGATGAAGCAAAAATATTTCATGAAACATAATATTGCAAACTGGTAAAACCCATAAATTAAAGATAGGTTCTTAGGAAAATTAGGGCCTGGGAAAACTGGCTGATGATTTCAATCTATGATTCAGGCTGGCTTTAAACTCAGTATATATCCCAGGCAATCCATGAACTTGCAGCAATCCTCCTGCCTTAGCCTAAGTGATGAAATTACAGGTGTGCGCCACCATGTCTGACTACCACAATTTTTAAAAATAATATATATGCTATAAACTTTCTTTTAATAACATATTTTTTCTTTTGATTTAATTTTATATTTTTAAAATATTTTAATCTTTCAGACATAAAAGAAAATACATAACAGCAACACGTATTTTGAAGTAGCTATTTTTCTCTTGTATTCGAGTAGAAGTACCTTTACAGACTCATCCGCCTTTTCTGTTATATGCAGCAGCCCTACTGAGTTAACAATGCCAAAACATACACACTGGTTATAATTCTCCTGGACCTTCAGCTACATAATTCTCATCTTTTTATTTTGAAGCACAATTTTTCACCCTGCAGTGACTCCAAGCAGTCCTTGAACTTGGCAGTCCTCCTGCCTCAGTCTCCTGCGTCCGGGTTTGCAGGTGTGCATCACGGTATCCTACCCAAAATGCATTTTATTACCAATACATATTTGTCATGTTTTTGAGGACAAAGACCTTTTCTATTTTGGTATTTCATTCCAGAACCTTAGACTATTGGAAGTGCTCTGTGTAGTGAGTAATGCTGTCTAAAACTCAGAGAAAAATAACTAGAAAATTAAAACTGACTTACTCATTACAAAGGATTAAAAGAATTGATGAAAATATCACTGTGCTTTAAAACATAGAAGATTTGTGTTCTACTGTTTTGAATATTAATTCTTAGTCAGTGATTAAATATTTTAAATTATCTAATTATGATAATTTATAAGATCCATAATATGTACTTATTGTGCTCTGACTTACAAAAATATGTAAATATAGATGTAAGTGTTATAGAAAGATATATAATAATACTTCATATTTATGCTCTATGTTCTTATGAAATTGAAATATATTTTCAGGCATTTTTCAAGTACTAAATTTTGGGTGTCTTTTATATAGAGTATCAAGTCATCTGCAAATCATAATGTCTTATTTGTTCCTTTTCAATTCTTCTTTTTCTTTCATGTCCAATTGCTGTAGCTAACAGGGCTAGATCTACCTGGCATGTGAGTGGTGGTAGTGGTCATCCTTCCATGTTACTGATGTTACAGTAAAAGATTTCAGTTTTTGTCCAATTAATATGATGTTGGCTGTTGGTTGATCATAAGTGGGTTTTACTGACTGAATATATATAGACTATCTGTACCAATTTTCTGTAGGGTTTTCATAATGAATGAGTATTGGACTTTGTCGAACACTTTTTTTGCATCTATTAAGACAATCATATATTTTGTCTTAAGCTCAGAGTCTTAATATGGTGTATTACAATAATTGAATTGCATTTGTTGAGCCATTCCTGAATTCATGGGAATAATATGATCAATCATAGTAGGTAATCTTCTTCATTATTTCCATTCTGCATTCTGTTTCCCACTATCTTACTAAGGGTGTTTGCACCTCTGCTCATTTAGGAGATTGACTTATAGTTCTCTTTTATGGTTAGATCATTAGCTAGTTTTGGTATCAGTGTAACACTTAATACCGGAAATGGATTTGGTAGTGTTTCCCTTTCAACTTCATTAAAGTATTTGAGAAGTAGCAGAATTAGATCTTCCATAATTTTTCCTTTTTTGCAGAAATCAGTAGTGAATATATGAGGGCCTAGGCTTGTCCTTATTAGTAAATTTTTTAAAAATACTTTTTCAGTTTCATTGCAATTGGTTTATTTACAAATTTTATAGCCTCTTGATTTGGCTTTGATAATTCATATATATATGCATGAATCTGTCCATTTCTTCTAAACTTTCCATCTTACAATTTAGTCTTTCTAAGAAGCTACATATGATCTTCATTTCTTCAGCATTTGTTATAATTTTACCATTTCATTCTTAATTCATGTTTCTGAATCTTTTTCCCACTGCCCTTTTTTTTTTTTTTTTTTTTTTTTTTTTTTTTTTTTTTTTTTTTTTTTTTTTTTTTTTTTTTTTTTTTTTTTTTTTTTTTTTTTTTTTTTTTTTTTTTTTTTTTTTTTTTTTTTTTTTTTTTTTTTTTTTCCAGAGCCGTACATTGAACTCAGGCCCTTGCACTTGCCAGGGAAGCACTTATTCCACTGAGCCATCTCCCCCGCCCTCTTTACTGATTTGTTATATTGTTTTCTTAGCCTCTATTGTGCAAATTCCTGCTCTGGTTGTTATAATTTCCTCCTTTGTATGCACTTTGGGCTTGACTTACTCTTCATTTTCTAGAACTTTGAGGATCAAAATTCAGACATGTATTTGTGCTTGCTGTTTCCTGATAGGGATTTTGGAGCAGTAAATATTTCTCGTAGGACTGCTTTCACTGTGTCCTATAATTTTGAATGTGTTTTATTGATGTTGTTTAAGTGTAGAAAATTTTCAAATTATTTTTTAATTTTATGTGATTCATTCATTGATCAGGTGGGTACTATTTAATTTGCATGTGTTTATTAATTTACGTGAGTTGTCTTTTGCTGTTAGTACCCAATTTCATGGCACTATGGGCTGATAACATACATGGAGTAATGCCAGTTGCTTTGTATCTACTCAACCATGTTCAATGAGTTAGTATGTGCTCTATCTTGGATAACATCCTATATGCAGCTGAAAGAACATGTTCTCTGATGTTCTGAGGTGAAACACTAGGTATGTACTGGGCCATTGTTCAAAAGATTGGTTCAGCTGTAATATTTCTTTGTTGATATTTTTGCCTAGTTGATCTGTTCATTTGTGACAGTAGTATAACAAGGCTTGCTATTACAAGTCTATTAGTGCTTATTTGATCTTATATATCTGTGACTATTCTATATAGCTTAGTGTACTGGTATTTGTTGCATATATTAACATGATTATTATCTCTTTCTCTCAGATTACTAAGATTAAAAAATGTAATGACTTTATTTTGTCTTTTATAATCTTGAAACTTCATTAGCTTGAAATCTACTTTGTCTGCAAATACAATAGCTAAGCCTCATTTCCTTCTCATGATTTCTGGGTTCCTGTTGAAAGAAGTATTGCTTTCTACCCCTTTAATTTCCCTCTCTATGAGTTTCTTTCTGGATTAAATGTGTTTCTTGTGTGCAGCACATTGTTGATTTGCTCTGCCATTCTGTTTCTTTTGATAGGTGAATTGAGACTCATTTTTCCATTCCACTGGTGTGTTTTTCTGTGGATGCCTCTAAGGTTGCCCGTAGACTGCAAGTTTGTTTATTTAGTTTTTTTTTTTTTTTTTTTTTTTTTTTTTTTTTTTTTTTTTTTTTTTTTTTTTTTTTTTTTTTTTTTTTTTTTTTTTTTTTTTTTTTTTTTTTTTTTTTTTTTTTTTTTTTTTTTTGTACCAGGGAATGAACTCAGAACCTTGTGCTTGCCAGGAAGGCAGGCACTTACACTGTTGACCTATATCCCTGGTCTGCATCTGTCAGTTTGATCTCATCATCCCATGTGGTGATTTTTGCCTCAGGGCCCTCCTCCTTCTTCATTTGGTGTTTTCTCTTTACTTTCTCTGAGGTTTCTGCTGTCACTTCAGAGCGTTGTTGGGTCCTGGGAATCCAGTTGCCTCTTTCTTCTCATCCTCAGAGTACTATTTTAAAGAGGCCATTTCTCTGTTGCTCACCACTCCATCATTCTACCAAAAGTCTTCAAGATTGATAATCTCCTAAAGAAGAGAAAAATTCTTTTTTTAATGATATGTTTTTGAGTAATAATTTAAAAATGAGGCTGAACAGATATCTCAATGGAATAAGTGCTTGCCTGGCAAGCACAAGGTCCAGAGTTTGATCCCTGGTACTGAAAAAAAAAATTATCTGAAACCCTTTTGTTTAAAACATTGCACTACAGAAAACATAGTCATGAGCCACAAATTTCAAATCTAAGACAATATGTTTTATAGTGTATTAGCAGATCACAGCAAGTGAGTGAAGATAAGCCCCAGAAAAGAGACAATTGTGGAGGAAAAAGGAAGCTTGGATTGTGAATTTACAACTGATGCCTTACGTTTCCCAGGCTGGACCCACAAGATGCTGAAACTGTCAGAACATTTCTTTCAGATTATACTGTTACCAAGTTTCCATAGTAACCACATTACCTCATTTTCAGAAATTACACAAGAATGTCACACACTCGTCACAGGCTTGCATTTCCCAGACAATGCTGGCCATCTGCCTGTTGTGTGGCTTGAGGTTTGCCTCACTCTCCAAGTTGTTCTAAATACTGCTCCTTATTTTATGACCCTGATTTTTTTCTAAGTGGAGTAATGGGATGGAACAAAGGAGTGAGTTTATCTATAGTTTAAGTGAACTTAAGTAACTCCCTTAAAATGGAATCTCTTTTGGCCTATTAATATAAAACAGATATAATACAATAGAGATCATTCTACACAGTATTTGTTGTATGTAACCATGATTTTAGGTTTAATCTAAGATTATATGTGAACTCAATAATACTTAACTATAAATTGGTCATTTATTTAAAATTTCATATCCAAAGTTTTCATTATACTTTAAGTGTCAAAGTTTTACATCTATTTATGTCAGGCCTATTGAATCCATCAATAGAATTTATTACAGTAGATCATAAAACATAATTTCAATTAATGTTTCTCACTGAGATTAAAGACGAGGTGTTTAATATGGTACACATCCTGGTTTTGAACATTTCTCTTTTTATGTATTTAGTACAGGGTTTGCAAGGTCTCACTACAGAGGTCAAACTCCTAGATGCCCCTGTTATCCAGTCTCCCAAATGCTGGGATTACGGGCATAATCCCAACATGTCAAGTCTCAATCATACCACGAGGGCGAGGCTGGCACAGCAGGCCAGGGATCGAAACCTGGCCCTTGTGTCTTTCTAAGCAGGCACTTTAATCTGCTTAGCTATCTGGCTGGTCCTATGTTTTTCAACATTTCTATTATGTATTTTCTTCTCATGCTCTATGTATCGCTAATCATTTCCACATTATTTCTGTACCTAAGATGTTGATATTAATCCTGTCATGAAACTTCTTTGTTTTGTTTTCATTTTGAAAAGATATTTATCATCTTCAAATTTTAGTTTTCATTTCATTTATCTTTATTTTGTTTTGTATTAGGTTTTCTTGAAAAATGTAGGGAGCATCTGAAGCTAGAACAAAAGTATAGCACATGACCTTTAAGCAACTGTCAAGTCCTCTTTTCCATTCTCAAAGGGGCCATTCTACTTGACTTCAGTTTTCAGCTTTTTTCATTTCATCTTTATGCAGCCGGTACAAGGGAAATCAAGGTTATAATTTAAATTACTCAAAACACCATTCAAACTACATCATGCTCTTGTATCACTCAACTGATCATTCTTCCTTTGAAAAAATTTTTAAAAGGGGACACGAAGCATTTTCTGGTCTTCTGAAATATATTGGGTTAATGAATAGAAATTATGTATTTAAAAGAAAAACTTTTAAGCAGGATTTTAGGACTAAGTGCAGATGCCCTCTGAATGTGTCAGCTTTGCTGCAGAGCCACAGTAACAGAAATGCTTGATTGCCAACCTTGAGGGATGCAAAGCATGATTCAGCCTCACAGGAAATAGTCATCTTATTTACAATAATACAAAAATTTACAATTTACACATAATACAAAAAGCCTTCATATTTTCTTTCATAGTTTTTCCTTAAGGTAACTAATTTAAAAGACTGTCTCTATCATCAAGATAAAAACATTTTGTCGTTAGTTAAAAATAACCATATTTCCTAAAATTTCCAATAATGAGGCTATATACAAAAGATCAAAGTTCTATTGATTTCTAACAAACTTGATAACCTATTCTAAATTTCTAAATTTATTGATATAGACAAGCCTTAATATTTTATGCACAGGTGTAAAAGTTCAGTGTACAGTAAGATGATATCAGGGCTTAAAAAATGACTTGATTCTGACAGCCAGTGTAAATAATGGCAGACATAGTGGTAGCTGGCAAAGGGTGAAAGCTATGATAACTTTTTGATATGAGTCCTCTTCACAAAAAAAGATAAAAGTATCCCTAATTGTCAGATCCAGGTTAATCATTTTACAACCTGAACTGACCTTCAGACTCAGTAATAGTAACTGGGTTTTCTTTACTCAGCTTATGCCCACTGGGGACCTTTGGCAGTCTTGGGTTCTTTTGCAATGGCTTTGGTCAGAAGGTGCAAACTCTTCCTGTTCAGTTGAACAACAGCAGTTATACCAATTTTTATTTTGTTGGCAATTTGATTTAAGTAACTTCCCTGGAGTTATTGATCGCCATTATTTTTCACAGGAACTATTTCAATTTGCTTCTCTTTTTACTGATGGGTCATCTTAGGATAGAGGCTATATTATAGCTTCATCTTCAAAAATATAGGGTGTGGATTTCTCACCCTATGATCAAAATTCAGTTACAAAAACAAAAAAGGGAAATCATTCCTACAAAACTTGTATCTCATAATAAATTTCATTTGGCAAAATATACGATTAACAACTGTTTAAATTCTGTAAAAGATGAAAGTATAGAAGTAGAAAGAAAACTCTGTCAGGTAAAGCACAAAGTTGTAATTTGGGTTCTAAGATATGCTAGTGGTTTGCTAGAAGATGTGGCTATATTATGAACCAGATATGGAGGAGGAGTTCACAGCAAGCTTAGATCCGACCTGGGGCCTATTGAAGGAATTGACCACAAAAGCCCAAGAGAGGGTAACCAAAATTGAAATCAAAGGTCTGAATAGATGATAGAGTATCTAAAGATAACTGGCTTGGAATTTACCAGAATTCCTAAGACAAAATTAAATATAAAAATATTTATTCATTATAGGTGAAAGATTGTAGTCCTTCCAAATTGTTCTTCAAACGAAATATCTGCTAGCTCACAAATAACAAAGTCTGACTAGTATATTTATAATTATAAATTTCTAAAATTATAATGGAATTACTATAAGGCAATTTGGGTCAAACATATATTTGGGTACACTCTGATCTTATTAAGACAGTTTGCTATTCCATTTCATTTTAAGAGTAACAATTTTTTTCTTTCACTTTTATTTCGTAGTTTTGGAACTTTACAAATAATACAATTTGGACTCTAGATTTAAAAGCATATTTCCACCTAGGTTATGAGCTGTTCAAAGTGATAGGAAATTTGGTTTTCTCATATCTCATCAAAAAATTAGAAAATTAAACAAAAATCATCTATGTTGGGGAGAGATTATTGGAGGACTCTCATTGGTGAACAGAAGAATGGCCAACATTTGTTCATTGATAAGGAGCCCTCAAAGATCTCCATAGTCTGTAGTGAGACACTTTTACTAATTTGGCTTTGGTTGTCTCATAAAGGTTGCTCTTGGTACAAAACTAATTTTTTTTAAAAAGGCTTATATATTTGACTGACAGCTCATTATTGTTAATCTTATGATATTTTAAATATGTTCATGATTCCAGGTGTACAGGTTTTCCAAAATATAAAACACAGAATGCTTATGGTGATTGTTCTGGGTTTAAATTGAATAGAGACCTAGACAAGAACAAATTGGAATTTAATGAGTTGCCTTAATTAGCTGGTCAGTGGCTGGCCAGCCATATTCCACACAGGGAGACATCCACCCAGCCTGAAACAGAGTTAACCACAGTGTTTTATAACAATAAACTACATCGTTGTTGACACAGCTACAAGCTGCTCATGCCTAGGAGGTAACTTGCCCCAGATGCAGCCTGTTAAACAAGCTGTTTCTAAAGATACAGTTAGGGTGGAAACACATCAGCTGTGCACAACACTAGCAGGCTGAAGGATCTGCCCTTGAGCCAGGAAAAAATGCTCAAAAAGCTAGAGGTCCCTGCCTTCTTTTCCCAGTAGAAAAATAACAAGAACCATATTGATTCTCAGAGTAGATAACTGGAAACAATTTTATTGAGGACACTAGATTCCTCATAGTGATTTCCACAAAATTCAGTTACCTCCAGCCAACCCAGTGCTGAATCTAACAGCAACTCATTATAATGATAAGATTTTTATTTCAGGTTTAGACCTCTTCTCTTTAAAAAAAAAAAAAAAAAAAAAAAACCTTCTGATGTATAGTCCATTAAGGGATGACAAATTAGGTGAAGGTTTCTTATGCACTAGATAGAGATGATTGGTTAAAGGGGCTGGGCTATGTCAAAATAAAGATGTATGTCACAAAATGTCATTATGATAGTCCTGTTGCAATGTTATGTGCAGTTCTGATTTCTAAATTCCATGTGAAAATATAAAACTGTTGTCTGTGGACATTATCTAAGGATTTAAACCTTAAAATATTCAAGGTTGTTAGAAAACAACAACAGCTCTGTTTTATATTCTAAGTTGTTTGATATTGAATAAGACAATAACATTAACCCTATTTCATCCATTACAGTGTAATACCATTAATCTTCTATTCTGAATGTTCAACAGCTGAGGTTTAGAGACCAAAGGGAGATAGATGGGCTAAGTGGACAGCCAATATTTTTCCCTAAGCCCTCTCCCCAGTGTCAAAAAGAACCCGCAGCAGAAGAGAACCTCTGTGGCCTTACCCTATAACACAGCTGAGCCCTTTATCAAGGAAATTGGGGGACCACAGGAGAAAGTGATTTAGTGATGGAGCATGTGTTATCAAGAGTCACCAGGAGGAAAAAAAAAGTTCTCAAGCTTTTACAAAAAACAAGTTTTTCAAGCAGTGGCTGTGACTCAGCCAGATGGCTGACACTGACCAAAGAACAAAGAGGTGTTATACTTTGTTTCATGGTAATTCCTGAGGTAACTTAACTGATCTTGATAGCAAAAGATTGATTAATTCAGGTTTTGCCTTAATCTGGTCTTAAACATCCAGCAGAAATATATAGTCATGGGTCGGCCAATTGCTCAGTGGATTAAAGGACCTGCTAGCAAGTGAAGGGGCCAAGGGTTCAACCCCTAGGCCTGCCATGCTGGCCCTGCCCCTGGGGCACCTTGAGATGGTAATTGAGACTGGGCATGGCGGTGTGTACCTATAATCCCAGCCCTTGCGAGGCTATAAACAGGAAGATCACTATGAGTCTGATCTAGTAGTAAGACCCTGAACACTCTATATACCTCTCCCTAAATAAAAATACAGAAAACGAAAGAAATGTATAGGCACAAAATGTATAAAACAGCATCATAGTAGTATAGTTGGCTTCAAAATATTCAAGTCACTAACAACTTCTTACAGTTGTCAGTTATTCAGGTAGCTTACAACTGTTATGTGATAACAGGACTGTTTAGGGAAGTTACTGTACACAGGTGCCTAGAATCTTTGAAATAAAAAGCTCTAGCTTAACCGAGTGAGTTCACTCAGAATGGAAAGGGATCAAGAATGATAAGGACTTTGGCAGAGTTCTCCAAGTGCAACACCTCCAACGACAATCGACACCACTAATCATTCACACTGCACAACAGGTAAAAGCAAGAGATGCAGGAAGTGACAGAGGCTGGAAATACTTTGGTCCTGAAGAAACATCTTTTCTGAGACAATTCCAGTCATTAATGGTGAGGCAACCTTGTATCTCATGATACTAGTTTGGGACAAGTATAAATGAATGGCCTAAGGTGATTGCCCAGTCCTCTTTGCCATTTGAAAGAGGCCTCCACTTGACCTCATTGATTTTCTAAATTTGTTCACTGTTTCTTCTCAGGACCACCAAGAACTGCATGGTGCATAGCAGAAAAAATTGTCCTTTTCTCCTTTTTAGATTTAACATAGGATATAGACTTTTTTTTAATCTTTTATTTATTTGGTGTAAGGTCTTGCTATGTAGCTCAGGCTTATAGTGATCTTCCTGTCTCAGCCTGCCCAGGACTGGGATCACAGATGTGCACCACCATGCCCAGGTTCAGTGGCTCGCACTGGAGCGTGGCATGTGGTACCAGGCTCTAATCCAGGTCATTGTTCTTGCCAGGCAGATGCTTAGATCACTGAGCAAGCCAGCTCCGGGATATACAATCTTTACAAATTTCTGATGACATAATTAAAAAGAGGTGAAAAGATGTAGATGATGTGATTTTAACCAAAGATGTTTTCTCTTTTATTTATTCTTTAATCAACTGAGAGCAAATTACCCCAGATAATTTAGGACAATGGCATAGTACTTGGCTACAGTTTCAGCACCACACATATGTTACCTCTGATGTGCAGCTTTTTTCCCCATGTGTTATCCACCCAGTTGATTGACTGTAGTGGATTTCTAACAGGTCACCAACTTACTGCACCCAGCTGAATTAACCTAGTGTACAGCTGAGTGTGGGAGGCCCGCCTGAAGACTGTGGCCAGCAGCACAAAGGCAGAGCAGGAGAAGCTGCTGAAACCCCGTTAGTGATGCTGTTTGGAGAAGCTGTTGGAACTGCTAGAGGCTCGTACTTCTCTTGGGCTTTTCAGCTGGATTCCCAATGAACTTGGAGGAGCTTTGGTCTTCATTTTAAGCATTGCTTCCTGATCGAGAGGGGAAGGTGGTGCACTGCTGAGCCTCATGAAGAAGCTTGTCACATTGGCTTTCCTGATGGGAACTCGGCTTTCCTCATGGATGGAAGGGCTCAGGACCTCAGTGTTGCTGAGGATGGCTGGGGTACTTTGGGTGGGGGCTCTAGTGCTTCCCTTGAGTGCTGCTTTCTGGCTCCAGTGCAGATCCCTCAGCCTGCTAGCACAGATCCTTTATCCTGCTGGCACAGACTTCGTAGCTTCCACCACTGACCCCTGGGCCTTTCCAGCACAGATCTGTGAAAGTAGAATCTTTAGTATTTATGTGTGTGGTCAGATTTCCTGTACTCTTTGTATGTTATACTTTGGGTGATTCCTTATAAGCTAATATTATAAAATGTGTCCTGTATTATACTGTTTCCCTTGAAAAAAACCCAAAGAATGACCTTGACTGAATGTTAAGTATTTATGGATTTCTGTTGCTATGAAACACTGCAGCAGATATGCTCTTAGATTTGAGAAGTGCTTTAGACTTATCTATTTTGTTGACATAATGCTTATCCTATAAAATTGACAAACTATCATTGAATGTCTTTATTATTTTCTGGTAAATCAATATTATTGCATAGATGAATATTAAATTACCAGAAATACTAGGGAAATATGCATAATTTAGATATGGAATCAATTTTAAAGGAAAATAAAATTAATTTAAAATTTTGAAATTGACAAACATTTGGACTCAAATATTTCTTGGCATAATTACTTTATTAACAAAAGCATATACCAATGAAACACTTATATTACAGTATTTTATACCTGATAGCATTAATTTTATTTTCTAATTAAAGAATTTTTTTGAAATATAAAAAAAAATTTTGGGGGATCAAATAAGGTAAAAGTCAATTGTATACTAAATACATCCTCTAGTGAAATACAAAAAAATTGAATGTAAGTCAAATATTTTATAGAATTATAGAAAAACACATTGAACATCTGTTCTCTTTTTGTGGTGAAAATATTCAAAACCTTTCCTCTGTCTAATATTTTACCCTTACTGTTCAGTAGCACACCAGATCGTATCCTTATCTGAGGGTTTGTAAGTATTGGTCAAACTCTCTATGCCATTTCCCACCCACACTGCACCTTCTGATAGCTTATACTCCACAAATCAGCTTCTAGAACCCTAACCTTTCATATTATACATGTGAGATTACCTAGTACTTGTCACCCCATGCCTGGCTAACTCTACCTTACATAATGCTCTCTAAGGCTGTACAAGTCACAAATGACAAGGTTTGGTAATATTTTTATGGCTGGATGGAATTAATTGTGTATATGTACAATTTTAGTGGTTATAAATCCCTGTTACTAAAGTGAAAATAAACTGGAAAAGGGTGATGATTTTTAATGGCTAATAATTCCTTGTGATTCTGATCAGATAAAACTCCCAATCCATATCCTAGAACACTAGAACACCCATATAGTTATTACTTCCACAAATTTAAGATGCTTTTTAAAATTAACAGAATGAGTAATTACTATGATTTGAATTAATATATTTATTAAAGGATATAGTAAGTGGAAATGAAAATCCCTTTTTCCATTTCTTTCAGTAACAATGCATAATTTTGGATAATATCGAAATGTTAATTTCTCAGCAGAAACACATTTCAGATGTATGTTAAAGTATCTTCCTAGACAGAACTATATAAAATGATACCACTGCCAAGATGACAGCACTAACAAGAAGTCAAACCACCATAAAATATGCTAACAAGAACATAAAGTATGTGAAATCCTTTAGACATCAAAATCAGCATTTCTAGAAATATAAATTAACATGACAAAATCTTCAAATATGAACAAGGAACAAATATCTCATTAAAACAGGGAAACTTTAAAATTAAAACATTACTTATTGTCATAATTAAGTTAAACTCTAACTGCATAGTCTCTGGATTTGACGAAAATATGTTTGAAGATCAGAAGCGACGCTTCTTGACTCATATGACAGTTTCACATGTAATTTTGTGTAAAGCAAGATAAATCATTCCTAAAATAGTCACACAAGTTTCTCATGCTCTTCAGTAATGTTCCAGGTATTCCAATCTCACTACCTGGCACTATTAGACTTCCTAATATATCCACTCTATGCTTGTTACATCTTTGTATGTGCTACTGTATCCCACCCCAGGAATATAGATTACTGTACAATTCAGCATTAAAAACTACTGATATACATGTGGTGTATGTAAAATTTTCACAAAGACAAAAGAATGGAACTTTTCTACCTCTTTGTGGGTTAAATTCTACAAAACACAATCTACCAGTAAACAGACTTTGACACTGAGTGAGTTCTATGGAAAGAAGGCAGAGAAAACCTGGTTGTAGAAACATGCAATGCTATTTGATGTCTGGTGTGTGAACACACAGATGTACTTCCAGAGGATGAGGTGAGAGAGTCAAAAATTTCAGTCAAGCTTTATTCCTCATTGAACTCATCTGTCAAATTAAAATTTAAAAAAGGAAATACGTTGCTTGGGCATTTTGTTCAGTGCTAAGACCCTTGATTCACCCCACCGTGATGCCTATGATACAAAACAATATGATGAAAACTTCCTTCCAATTAAACGATGCAAATAGCTAATTTTTGTGTGAAAATATAAATAGCATATAAATAATGCTTCTAGAAAATGTACTTAACATATGTTGGAAAGTTAAATATAAAATTATGCATGATTAATTGTCTAATAGAAATAAGATTTTAAAAAGTACTGAAGTACAACAAAAATATGGTAATAAAGCTATTAGACAAATAAAGATCATGGGTGATTAAAGTGCTGTGAAAAAATATTGCTATTTAAATTGGAAGTAAAATATAAAACTACCAAGTGGGACACCATTTGAAGAAGAAATTATTGGGTTTTTAAAACACTGAATATTTGGTTGGGGATATAACTCAGAGGTCTAAGTGTCTGCCTAGCAAGCACAAGGTCCTGACTTCGATCCCCTGTACCACATGCTGTGCCAGTCCCAGAACACAGGGCGCACCGCGCCACCCAGGAACAGGGTCTGGTGGTGTAGGCCTGCACTCTCAGTGCTTGAGGGTGGGGGTGGGGGTGGGGGCCGAGACAGGAGGATTACTACCAGTCTGAACTGCATAATGAGGGTTTGTATCCAATAACTAAATAAAATTTTAAACATAATATTGTTGGACCTTTACATGTCTAACAAATAGGTTAAAGATAGCTCATTTTATGTGAAATTCTATTGGACAGAAATGTAATTATGATACATTTACATGAATTTTTACATTTATGGTAAAATACAAAATTATATAGAAATGAATGGTTTATTACACTCAAAAAAAACTTAGATCAAAACAAAAATCTGAGAGTTAAAAAAAGGAAAAATTAAGGATTTGACAGCAGAAGAAAAAAAAACATATAGAACATTGACAGAAATAAGTCATAAGTTTCAGGCATTACTCTACATGTGAGTGGCCTTGAGCCGAGACTGGCAGACAAGTACACAGAATCCAATAGTGTTATGCATTGAAGAGCCTCACCTAAGAAAGAAGCCCACAGATCAATGAGAAACACTGTCGCATGCATGCAGGTGCTGAAGGCAACAGAACAGTCTTTCTCAAAGTTAGCTCCAAGCTAAAGCGGGTCAGAAGAGACAAAAACGGTCACTGCATACTGGTAAGAGAACAATGCAGTGGGAAGAGATACCAAGTACACACCCGTGCCAGATATCAGGGCCCTGGCTTAGCAAAACAAACATTTCTACCCCTAAAAAATGAAATAAACACAAGCATAATCAGCAAACACCCCACTTTCACAGGGGGATCACGTAAAACACACACACACACACAAAATAAATAAATATCACTGCCTAATCTTTGACAAAAAATTGAAAGGACACATTAGAGGAAGGATAGCCTCTTTAGCAAGTACTTCTGGAATATTTAGTTATACAAAATGTCTTGTTTTGATTCATTGGCTTCTTCATCCACCCAGCACATTAACAATTTATCGTGGGCCAGGGAGATGTGCTTCCCTGGCAAGTGCTAGTGCCTGAGTTCAATCTCTGGTTCCACAAATATATATATTGTATGAATAGTTTACAAATATTTTCTATGAACCCATGGGAAGTCTCTCATGTGACATTTTTCTCCCTTAGGTACTTTGAAGCTTTTTAATTCAATGAAATCCCATTTATATACTTTTTGTTTTTGTCATATGAAAAGTTTTCAATAAACTTAATTATCAGGGGGTCCTGGGGAGATGGCTCAGTGGAATAAGTGCTTCCCTGGCAAGCACAAGGGCCTGAGTTCAATACCTGGTTCAGTCAAAAAAAAGTATCAGAAAAAATGGAAAACTAAAACCACAATGAGTTTCCACTTTGTGGTGGAATTTAAGATAGAAGAAATCAAAAATTAAGAGGATTTATTCTAATTTGGTATGTACATCTGCTCAACTGATTAATTTAAAATCTCTTTTAAATTAAAGAGAGCAAAGAGAAAGGACATGTTCCACCTTTCATGCATTTGGCCCGGGCATTGGTCTTCCTTGTGGAAAATGTGGGCAGGCAGCAGAGAACAAGGCAGTTCATCCAACTGAGACAGAGTGTATCTTGTTGGCCCTGCTCTGGCATACCAGGAGGCTAGAGGAGCAGGAGGTGATGATATTTTATTTATAGGGGCAAATGTATATATATATATATATATATATATATATATATATATATATATATATATATATATATATATAGAGAGAGAGAGAGAGAGAGAGAGAGAGAGAGAGAGTATGGACAAAAGAAAACTCTCAAACAGTTTTGGAGGGAATGTAAATCAGGAAACCAATATGGAGGTATCTCAATGGAAAAAATACCATTACATGACCCAATAATCCCACTACTGATAGACACAGTTAGATATAGATGGATGGTAGAGGTAGGTATAGATAGATGTAGATATAGGTATAAATACAGCTGCACTTATGAGTATATGTTTAGTACTGTGGTCATCCACTCGGTAAATAATTATTGAATTTTTGATATAATTCAGGTATAAAAAAATAAGATAAGTAAGCAACTACACTCTTAATTCACTGATAAGAGATATTTGCTAAAATAATATCTGTAAATATAATATCATGTATGCACCTTGTACAATACCAAAACGTTATGAAAACAATTTGCAATGTATTAATTCATAGAATCTGTATGGCTAAGGTGTCTTGAAACTGTCTGATTGACATTTGTATTTTAATAAAATAAAAATAAATCAAAAAAAGAAACAAAAAATTACAACTGCAGGTGCAGATATATATATATATATATATATATATATATATATATATATATATATATATATATATATATATACCTGAACTCCCATTTTCATTGTGGTACAACTGAACATAGCCAACATATTGAAATGTCTAAAAACAGATAAATCATTGAATGAAGAAAATTTGCTGTTTTCAGGAAATAGAATACTATAAAGCTTTTTTCTTAAAGAACATTTGTAATGACGTAAATAATATAACTTGGAGGATGTTATGCTAGTTGAAATAATCCAGGCATTAAATGACAAATTCTATGTAACCTCACCTATGCATGAAATTTGAAAATGTTTATTTCATAAAAAACACAGAGAAATGGAAGCAGCATGTTAGGAAGCAGTATGGTGAAAGGGAAGGTACTGATCAAATGACAAAATTTCAGTTCCCAGAGTAACTCTATCATCTGTCATAGTTCATAGTGTATGGTAACCTCAGTCAATCTTTTTTTTTTTTTTTTTTTTTTTTCAGAACTGGGGATTGAACTCAGGCCCTTGCGCTTGCCAGAGAAAGCACTTATTGCACTCGGACATCTCCCTGGCCCTAGTCAACCTTAGTGCATGATTCAACATTGCTAAAGATTATGTGATAGTACTGTCCCCATGCGCACCTATAATGATAGCAAGTGAAGGCCTGACAAGTAAATAAAATTGAAATACACCTTACAGTGCATATCCAGATCAAAATCATTCACATTTTACTTATTTCCTATACATAATTATTATTTTTCCATTAAAACAAGGAAAGCATGTTCTGAGGAGTAAACTATAAAATTTATTTACAGAGCACATGGAATTCAAAATCACAAGTTTTAAACCATCATACTATACTCAAATCTACACTGCTGCAAGAATATCTAACTTGTGTGTATTCACATTAAATATGAGACTCAGTAGAAGAAGTCAAGTGAGAATACCCTAAAGCAAGCATATTTTTTATAGTGTTGCATTTGGGGAGTAGAAAAGGAGAAGAAAAAGAAAAGCACGAGAGAAGAGAGGAAAACATTAGCACCAAGTAACTTGCTCAGTTTCAATCTCAGTACATCAATTATTTGGGGAGAAATCAATGATGAGCATGCTCAGAAATAAAATACTAGTGCAGAAAAGAAAATACTAGCCGAGTAAAAGTGAATTTTTATTTCACCACTGTTTAGAAATACTATTACAAAATCTGAGTAAACCTCTTCTCTGAAGATAGTTCTCTTAACAGGAGAAAAGAATACAATTTATATAAAAACATCATTTTAAGGCAGAAAACTAGCTGCAAAAGAAATAATAGCTGTAGAACACTCAGCATCAATGGATAAAAATAGATACAAAAGTGTAACATGAATACAATAATCATTGGCATACTTATCACTGTGAATACAAATACAAAGTTCATCAAAAAGTGTAAGAAAATTAAAACATAGGAAGGAAATAATGACAAATACAGTAATGGAATTAGAAAACAAAGGTTAATTAAGAAAAAGAAAATTATAGAAATAAAGTAATAACATCACATGAGCAAAAATAGCAAAGTAGAACATGCATGACATTTTTGACATAGGCGATGATAAATGTGATGAAATTAAAATAAAAGTTAATGACAAAAGACAGAGATTAAAGCAGTTTTTGGCCTGCGTGAAAAAGAAAGTCAAAATAGAACAAGAAATTTCCTGAGGCCGTGAGAGAAAAAAGAAGTAAACAGTGAATGTTTGCATTGCACTGCAGGAAAATTTCACTCAAGAACAGTCAACAACAAAATAATCCTCTTGTACTTTAAATAATATTAATATTCTAATTGCATGCAGGCCAAAATACTTCCGCACAAGGATGTGGAGTGCCTGCCCCAGAACTGTTCAGGGTCTCCCTCCTCTTCTCTCTTACTCTAATAGGAAGAATTGCACACAACTCCAGAATCCTTCAGGGTCAGGTATGCAGGGCAGACTGAGCTCCCAGAAACACATGAAAATTCAAGTTTCTTGAAGCTAATGAAAGTGAGGCTGCTCCTTCCAGGCAAGACCACACCAGGACATAACAAAAGTGCCGAAGGCAAAGGGCCAGTGTGCAGACTTGAAGGGACATTCTGTTGAGTATTGAGAAGGCACTACCCAAGCTAATCCTTGGCAGTGTATCCCTCACAGGCAGTGTGCAACAGGCACAGAAAATACCTGTATGTATCACATGATCTGTAGTTTATCCAACTAATAATATTTATTATTTATTGATAATATCATATATGCCAAAATAGATATATAAACAGCATGGGTTAGTTTTCTAGAATAGCAAAAGCAAAGCCCAGAAGAGGAATAGCCTAAGTAACAGAAGTTAGGTTAGGAACTAGCTCAGTGGTAAAGCACATTCTTGTTGTGTGAAAAGCCTTGCCTTCAAACTTGAGCACTAAAACAAATCATAAATAAATAAATTTTACTTTCAGTGAGTTCTGGGTGCTGTAAGTATAAAACCAAGAGATTTCTTCCTCTTGAAGGCTAAAACTGAAAGTTGCTTTCAAATCTTCTTTTTCTAAAGCTTTGGGTAACTGTCTTCCCTTTGTGTTTATTACTACTGTTCATTACTATTTTCTCCACTCGATTCACTCAGTGTCTAGCATTCTCTGCATAGACATCAGTCATGTAAGGTCCATCCTACTTACTCCATTTTAATTGAATTGTGTCTGTGAAAATCCAGCCTCCTAATGAATTCCTAAGCCGAAGTTACAACTATGTGTTGAGAATGATGCAGTTCAGTCACTTCACAGATGCTGGCAACACATGTCTGAAAGCAGATGCTGCTGAGATGAAATCATGCCTGTAGACACAGGCAAGACCAGGGCTGGGCAGTAATAAGGCACCGGTCTGGCTGTCTAAGGCAACTGTTCTCTCCCAAGCTGAAGCTCACTGCTGATTCCCTTTCCATCAATGCAACCCAAGCTTTGCTCACCTTGCTGGTATGTGCAAGTCTCTGATACAAAATTTGTTTTCCTACATCTGTTAAGACTGTGATAAAACTCGACATGGTGGGGCATGCATGTAATCCCAGCACCCAGAGTACTGAAGCAGGAGGACTGCTGCAAGTTTTAGGACAGTTAAGGCTACAGAATGAGTTCAAGGCCAGCCTGAACTACTGCTTAATGAAAGTCTGTTTCAAAACAAACAACTACAATGATTCATAACATGATTCCATGGGTAGAACATCTGCTCAGTAAGGATACGTTAGCTAAGAGAAGTATCTCCAAGACCAGGATAAGACAGGTCTCTGTGACTTCACACCCAAAAGCTTAGGAAGCATTTCTTTTTTCTGTTTTGACTTCAACAGCATGCCTTTGCTTCACCATTCATAAATGAACTTAAAGTTCACTGTAGCATGAATTTTCTTATTTCAATTCTCTGCTGTTCCCAAATGGGTATTGTCTTTGGAGACTCTCCGGATCTTATTGATGTTGATATTCCAAATTCAGGTGTCTGATCACTTTAGATTTAGGAATTCTGAAGCTATGTCCAAGAATGTTTCATTTATGAAATTGGGTGCTGATTGTTTTGAATTTTGACACCTTTCTCTGTATCTGTGGTCTTTGAAACTAAGAGTATATTAAATAACATAAAATTATATAAAACTATGAAGAAATAAGGGCCCTCATTAGTCTAAGCGCATGCTTAGGCAAGTGCAGGGACCACATGCCGTGCAAGTCCTGGGTCCCCTCTCACCTCCAGAGTGCTGAATGGACCAGAAGACTGTGTACAGTGGCGCATGACTTTAATACCAGCCCTGAGGATCCTGAGACAGAAGGATCACTATGAGTATGAGCCGCATAGTGAGATCCTGTACCAAATCCATCCAACAAACTCATGAAGAAATAAGAGATCCTTACTCTAAACATATAGACATATTTGAATAAGTAAAACACAGCCAGAAAATTCATAGTAATATAGAATGAAACATGCTGCAGATAAAGTTTAGGGATATCAAGTGTAAATACAATTCCATACATAAACTTAGTCAAAGTTTTCAGGATACTTGAGGCTTGGGTAAGTGGATGTTGTCTTTTAGTATAAAAGGTGGTGCTCTGCTGGTGTGAGGATGCCCCTCTGCCATCTCCTACAGATCCTTAATCTGAGAATACTTACTGCCAGGGAGTATTTTGCAGACAATTGAAGCCAGCATTAGAAAAATTTACTTTGCTCATGAAATAATAAGCACCTTATATCCCACTTCATCCTTTCTAAATGGATCTAGAAATAGAAAATATATTTTAAACATTTATTTGTTTCTCTCATTTAATTTTACTATCCTGCAGAAGTTAGATTTATCATATAGTACTTGGGTGAATATGTTTGTGTCTTGCTCCAAAACAATGCTGTAGTCTTACACAAGAAAATTTTCACATTGTTCCTATCTAAAAGGTTAGTGTCTGTCATTTATACACAAATCAACACATGATCATATTTATGAATGATTGAAAGTATCAGTGGATTTGACATGAATAGAATTTATTCTAAATACCTTGTTCCTGAAAAAAAAATCTTGATATATTTTTAATAATATTGATAATAAGTCAAGTGTCCAAGGGTGTGATTTTAATTCATATTTTTTTGTGTCTTGGAAAAATTGATTATCTAGTATACAGCATATGGAATATCTTACAATTCTTTTAAACCACATTCTTGGAACTCTGAACTCATTGCAACAAGAATGTTATAATGCACATTAAGATGCTTCACTTCCTGCTCAAGATATTCTCTCCTCACGTGGGATCAGTAGCTTCTAATGCAAGAATCTGCACAGCAATATGTAATAGCAAATGTGCAGAGAAGCATATTCTAAAAGGTGTACTATGCAAGGCCAAGCAGTTTGTTTCTTTTATTTTCAGTCATGAATATGGGTCTTACACCAAACCTGTAAACAATTCTAACCTGAACATACATTAAAGAACATGAGTGGCTTAAATTATAGATATTATGAATAATGAATAGGCAAATAAGAGAGACAAATTCAGGGGAAAAGTTGAATGATTAGAAGATGAAAAGCTCCCAGTTGTATTTCATGTAAAGGTGGGTTTTGCATGATTCCAGAAGCTGGAGAAGAAATTTGCTGGTGATGACTTTTGTCCACTTCTCAGAAAATTTTGTCAGTGGTTAAATATATCCACATGACCTTGGCAAGCCAGAGCAAATATACTATGACTGTCATTCATTCAATTGTCACTTAAGTAGTATCATTGTATCAAAAATAAATTCAGAATTATTTATGTAGATTTTTTCATAATTTAATAATTAAATCAATTTTTAATTCATAACTTGGAAAACATTTAAGGTGAATAATTTTTTCTTCTCACTAAAGAATTCTTTCCATATATCTTGCCAGACAGATGATACAATTCCCTATGATTTGACTGACTGTTAAACTTTATTTCTCCTTTATTTTTGAAAGATAATTTTACTGAGTAAAAATCTGCAGACTTTGTATATTTTTCTGTGTGTCCATGTGTTTCCTTTGGACATTTCCAGTACTCCACATTGTTCTCTTTTTCTTGGCAAGTTTTCAGAAAAGAAATTAATAAAATTTTTACCTCTTTTCATCTAGAAGTAAGTCCCTGGTGATCTGTTACTTTTAATACTTTGTTTTTGGTTCTCTTCCAGGTGAATATTCTGGCTTTTGGGGTTACTTTTTTAGTTCTAGTGGAGATTCTTAGATCCCTGGTCTGATGTATTTTATAAATTTTGGAAAATAACCATCTATTATCATTTCAGTTCTACTCCTCTCTGTTGCTTCTCCTACTATTCTGTACCAGGCATCACCAGGCCTCTGGGCCTGTAAGGTCTGGCCCCTTAGGAGTAGGACAAGACTAGTGAGCAAGGTGTTGCCTGTGTTTATGGTCACTCCGCATTTCTCCCTTTGTCGCTTGAGCTCCCCTTTCTGTCAGATCAACAGCTATATCAGATTCTCACAAGAACATGAATCCTCCCGTGAATGGTGCCTGCAAGGGATCTAGGTTACTCATGGCTTATGAGAATCTAATGCCCGATGACCTGAGGTTGTCATGGGGAATCTAATCATTTTTTTGTACAAACTTATATTACTAAAAAATAAAAAAGAAAAGCTAAGAAAATCCCTTACATTTCCTAGTCTGTGGAAAAATTATCATACATGAAAATAATTGCCAATACCAAAAGTTTGGGAATCTCTGTTATATGGCACACGTTACACCCATGATAGCTACCTTATTGGCCTTATGCATCTCTTTTTTTCCGATATTTTGGGGAAGGGTCCACAGGGTGTTCAGCGTCTCGCTATTAGATCAGACTCATAGTGATCCTCCTGTTTTACAGACTCCCTAGTGCTGGGATTATAGGTGTGCACCATCATACCCAGTCTCTGCCTTATGCATCTTATTCTCTTTATGTTCATACTTTAATTTTTTCTACTGGCATGTCAAGTCACGTGGTTTCTACTGATTCATTAAATTTATGGAGTCTTCTGATCTGTATCTTGTATACTGATGAGCCAACCAAAGGCTTTTCTAAATTTCTATTAGTTTTTAAAATTATTATTGATAGAAATTATTCTGGATTCTTTCTAGAGATTTTATCTGCATATATATATATATATATATATATATATATATATATATATAATTTATTTTTGTATGATGTCCAGATATTCAATTAAATTATTTTTATTCAATTAAATACTACTTGAGTAGTATTAAATATTTTAAACTACCACCTTGATAATTATAAAATATGTTCTACACAAGATTAATGATTAATACATATTCACATTTGAACTTTATGCAGACTGCAGTTTTTCCTTTCAGGTGCCTTCTGGCTTTGATAGAAGGCAGATGCTACATGTATGTTAATAGTGTAGTTAAATGGGCCTTTGCTGTGAGAATTTATATTCATATGATTTGGAGGTAGACTGCATTTACTCCTTACTTTAGTTATGGGAATCAGAAGTGTTTATATGTTCTTGTATCCTTGCTTTTCTTTTCCCTGTTACCTTTGGTAAGGTGCTTCCTTCTTTTTTAATAATTTATTTATTCATTGATTGATTTATTTTGAACAGAGCATCACTATGCGGCTCAGACTCATAGTGATCCTCCTGTTTCAGCCTCCTCAGCACTGGGATTATAGGTATGCATCACCATGCATGGTTTAGGTGGCCTGCATGTCATGCCTGGGTTTCCGGGGACAGTAGGGCATGCAGTACCTGGCACTGAACACGGGTCTTTGTGTTTAGACTGCCAAGTTCTCTCCTCACCCCAGACCTTCTTATTTAATAGAGGGAGAGCCATAGTTTTCTTCATTATAATCACTCTTGTTGGTGCTCTGTTGATGTGTTAGTAGGATTTTGGGGAGAAGAAGCACTTTTTATTCCAATAATCTCTCTCTCTCCCTCTCCTCACCCACTTCTTTTCTGTCTCTATCTTTCTCATCTCTGGGCATTGGCTTTCCTATTATATGTGACCCAAAACTTAGCAGGGCAGCACTATTTTAGTAGCTCTTGCCCTTTGTCATTTAGTGCTCTGCTAAGAACACAATTCCCTAATTTCAAGTTTATGTTATAGAGGACAAACTATTATGGAGCTATTTCATGTCCCTGGGCATAATAGTCACTTTTCTCCCTCTTATTATGCAATGTTCAGCTTATTTTCCTCATCCTTCACTTTGGGAAGCTGATAAGTCTCTTGCATTTAAAGTTCAGATAGGTGTGTTCTCCTTACTTCCACCAAAATAGAGCACTCATGAGTTTCTGACTGAAGACAGTCCTCAACTGCAGTATTTGTTTAATTAACAAAAAATTAAACAGTTAATTATTATTTAAACTAATTAATAATTATTAATTAAATTATAATTATTAATTAGACTAAGTAATAATTAATTAGTGCCTTCTGACTCTTGTCTTTAAGAATTTCTGGTCCTTTTTTAGTTGTTATTGCATTTCTCTACTTCTCTGTTTTCAAGATAGTGGGTTGACCCACAGCATCCATTCTTTGAAAAACCTAAGAATCTTTGGATTTCTCAGTTGTTTCTTTTGTGCAAAAAATTTTAATTGCATTAAACATTATAATGAAAACTGGAATTCCCATTTTTTTCACATTTATTAGAACTTTTACAGCTCTACCCAAGAAAAGTTGTAGTAATAAAATGGAGTCAGTCAAGCTGATTTGTGTTAATTCAGCATAGTTTCCAAAAACAGGTGCAACTTGGTAAGCACAAAATAATTTATTTTTGAACAAAACTCAACCTTTGTGAAATATGTTTGTCATAAATTACAAGCAATTCCACATATATTATTGTTTCTTGCCTGGCATGGAATATTCACTATAAAATATTCCAAAGAAAACTGCTGTGAATCAAGCATGAGTAGAAGTCTGTGAAATACCTAATCTCTAAAAGCTTCTTTCTCTGTGTCTTTTTGTCATAATCTGATACATTTATTTGTATGTGAATGATGCATTAGTGAAAAATCCAACCAAGATCCTGGAATTTACAGTCGAACTCAGGGCAATGATCGAAGATGAATTCCTTAGCAATAGTTTTCTCTGAACCCCTTGGCAGGGATCTACTCACACTTTGTAAGAGCAGGAGCAGCTGCCACTCAACCTCATTTACATGAGATTTCATTTTGCTGTTCAGTGTTGTTACTACAAAAAAGAACAAATTGAGTGTTCCAGACCTCATACAGCATTTCAAAAATTCCCTTCTAACATTTACATTCTATTAAATTGAACTAAAAATTATCTAATAGGATTTTCTTCCCCTTTACAACTCTGCCTTTCATCTTCATTGGTGGTTCATAAAGGTGAAATATTTAAATAGTAGGAAAATATGTCAGAAGAGCTCTCATTCCAGTCTCACTGATCTCTGAACACTGTTGATGGTAATGAGAAATCATCAGAATTTTCTTTATTTAGCAGATGGTTGTTAGCTTGAAAATGAAAATTATTTATTCAAAAATACTATTTGTGATACATTTTCCAATTGAAATCATCTACACTTTAAATAAATTTAAGGAATTCTATAGCATAATTCTATACAAAAAATGAATAATAGAGATACTGTAGTACATCCTTTAGATGAGAATTAAGCTTAATTCTCCCCTGTTGCTATCATTGCCCTTATGATTTTCAAAGATTTCAAGCAAATGAAGATACTGTTATAGAATGCCACTAATCATCTGCTAAACCTGAAAAAAAAACTACCAAAACTAATCTAATTGTAAATGCATGAAGATGATTTCTAACTGATTCATAAAATCTGCCTAGTGAAAGAGACCTCAAGTAGACACTTATGATATATTTGCAATCATACCAGTTCATTATCAGCAGCAACTGTCACTAATATTGATGAATATCTCCAGGACATTTGATCATCTGGAAAACATGTAAACCGGAAATAAACTCACATTTCATTGTCCAATATCCCTGAATAGATGCACTACACTCGTTTACCTGCTATAGATTTTGAAATTTTTAATCCTCAGGATCAGCTCAGGCCTTCCCATTGCCAAAGAACTATAGTTGCATCTGTAACCACATTTTTGTGCCAGTTTTGGTCTTCTGTTGGAGAATCCAATATATCCATTTAATAATAATAGTTTTGTTAAGATTATTAATAGAAAAATAGAAGTCTTATTTATTTATTTATTTTTTGAGACTAGTTATCATTATGTATTTAAGGCTGGCCTTGAACTCATTGTGTTGCTTAGGCAGGTCTTGAACTCATGGAAATCCTTCTGTCTCTGACTCTCAAGTGTTGAGATTACAGCCGTGAGCCATTATGCCTGGTGAAATTCGAGAAATCTTAACATTTACTAATAAACCTGTTTTTAATCCATCAACTTCAACTCTTAGTAAAAATAAACAGCACCAAAGGTGTTTTAAAGCTATATTAATGAAGCCGGGCATGGTGGCACATGCCTGTAATCCCAGCACTCGGGAGGCTGAGGCAGAAGGATTGTTGTGAGTTCGAGACCAGCCTGAGCTACAAAGTGAGCTTAAGGCCAGCCTGAACTGCATAGTGAGACCCTGTCTCAAAAAGACAAAAAAAAAAAAGCTATATTAATGAATTTATTTATCATATTTGGACTTCCCTGTTCAATATAGTTACCTTTACCCATTATATTCATTGTGTCCATCTATACTGTTCAGGTCTACTGATTTTCACTAGAAAATATGATACTGTAAAGTTAGATATTTCACTCATTATTTTAAACTCTAACTTTCCTAAGAAACATGGAAAAATTATGCTGAAATTCACACAATATATCTTCTACTGTTATCAACATGTACAAACTTTTCTCCTTGGCCATATTGCAATGTTTCTAAATGACCTAATGGGAAAAAATCTGTCTTCTGAAAAATATACCAGAAGGAGAAATGCTTTAGAATCATGCTGAAAAAGACCCTATTAAATACTTCTGAACACTAAAGCAGCAGTTAATCTTCAGAGTATTGATCCATGGCTAAAGGTGTCTCAGCCACAAAGATATAAGATGCAGTCTGCCATTATATCAGAAAATGTAAAACTAAGAATCTTAATAATCCTTTGGAGATAAATGGCTTTAGGTTGTGTATCAGTCACAGATTAGTCAGAAAGAAACCACACAATAATTTTAACAGGGAAAGGTCAATAGAAAGACTTATTAACTAGAAGAAGGGATTGGAGTAATGTGGGATTGGATAATAAAATAAAAACAACCTCAAAGGATATAAAACATACTTTAAATCTAGGGTTCTTGGAGAGGAAAAGCTGAAGCCAAGAGAATGGCATAGAAGTTGTCATGCTGCTAGCTGGATGAATTTCTGAAAAATATGGCCACTGGACCTTGCTGTAAATCATTAGGGGATGGAGAATAGCTACAGGTATTCATTCTGTGATATAATTAATGCGTTTGGGGTGGGAAGATCTAGATGAAATGTGCTGGTCTCTGGGTATTGCTGCCCTCTGTGCACTGCTGCAGTGGATAGAGTAGGAACTACACTCACTGCGGAAGCTGAGGCTGAGGAAAGCTGTGTGTGCCTGGGAGCTCACTCATGAGAGCCTCTGGAAGCCAGAAGGGAAGCGCTTCCTTCCGTGACTCGCAGCCAAAGTTTTCTTCACCCGGGAATTTTGAACCAAGACAGTTTCATAACACAGGCAGATATTTACAGGCATCATATCCATGTTTTCTTTGGATTATTCTGATGCTTTGTTTTTTACTTTTTTAGTTATTCTAATTGTCGGAGCTACAATATTATTGACCTTTCTAAATTATGAAGTCTATATGTTGAGCCAATTGTGTTCTATTGGGACTTGCACAGCATTTAGATCCTGCTTCAGTTATTAGAACCATTGGTGTACCAAACATTGCAAATATTTCTGGTGAACACTTGCCCAATTTTATTTGGCCCGTTTTGTTTCTTTCCTTAAGTTTCAGACTCCTTTGTGATGCTATCATTTCAGCTTTAATATGAATTCACAAAGAGTTTTGTGTTTTGGTCACTGTCAGGATATATACAGGAGTAAGCATAATTTAACCTTCGTGTGAACTAAAGAGAAGATAGAAGTTCATCAGTGCTAACTAATTTTTCCTGATCAGGTGAGCTATTTCCCACACTGCCCAACACATTTCATTTTTTTCCTATTTGCTAGACATTCTATATATAACAAAAATTAAGATTTTATGTACCTCATATACTGTTCACTTTATTGTTCTTGTGATCAAATGTCTGACAAGCATGACATAAAGGAAGAAAAATGTATTATGGCTTCTAGGTTTAGGACTGTAATTAAAGGCTCAGCTGGAGGAAAACTCAAGCACAATGGCAGAACACAGCGGAGCGAAAGTGTTCACGTCACGGCAACTGGAAGCGGACAGCTCCGCCGGGACTCACGTCCTGCAGCGGGCCACAGCCCCCGCGCAGCACATTCGACTTTGAAGTCTTCAGTTTATCCAGTCTTGAGGGTAGCACCCCTGTGATCCAGTCACCTCGGAAAAACCCCATTTTTGAACACAAAAGCGTTTATGGGACATTTAAGATCAAAGAATAACACTTGTTCCCTGTCTCTATTTGTAATATTGTACGACAATCACTACGACTCCTTTAGTACTAGATATTATTAATAACATTATTTCCATAGAAAATTTTCACTAGGCAAATACCATTTATTGTTCTTATTCTCCAAGTCAATGGAAACCTGACAGACTTGATCCCTTTTCAAATTGTTTTCACGAATATGTTTATTTTCAGTACTCAAGGTGCTCCGATCACCAGTGCACCTCTTTTGTTTTTTCACGTATTTAGAACAGGGACTTCAGGGTCTCACTACACAAATCAGACTCATACTGATCTTCCTGCTTTCAGCCTCCCAAGTGCTGGGATTACACATGCACACCACCATGCCCAGTCTAAAAAGTTCATTTTCCGTGTGCAATCAAAGTTAATGTAATTGGAAAATCTATTAATTTTTAAAGTGGTTTTGAGGAAATTAAAGTCAAAACATACCACTGAAGAACATCGCCTCTGTGCCAGAAGGCCATTCAACTCAAGATTTCTGCATTCCACTTCACATGAGGAGGCAGACCCCTGCGCCGCAGTACACGCTTTGTTTTCTGGTTGCTATTTCAATTTGTCCTTAGCAATCACAAACTGAAACTCAGAGTTTGTGAAATGTAAAAGGACAGGAGAAATGTTTCCTTGACTGAGACCTTGCAGAATTATTGTTTGACCCGATGGTGTTGTTCTAAGGTCCGAAGCTTCTTTTGAGAACCCCTCTCCTTCAAGAGCAGCTTTCGGGAACTGATGGAATCATTTCCCTTTTATTGTCCCTCGAGCTTCCTTTATAAGATTCCCTTAAATATGAACAGAAATTTGTAAACAATCTCAAAGTCAGTCATCAATCAAATTGTCTATAACCTTGACCTCATACTAGATTATATCCATTGGTTTTCTCTCTTTAACATTTCCTGGAATTTTTTTTTTTTACTTGGGACAAAATTTCCCTTTCACCTTTATCACAGTGTGACTCCAGATGGACACCAGAAGTTTATATTTCAGTCAACAGCAGACCACATGTACAATGGCCTCATGAGATTTTAATATACCCAAGGAGTGTAGTAGGCTGTAGCATCTAGGTTTGTATAAGTATATCCTACAAAGCTCATTCTAGGAAGTTGCTTCAAGATGAGTTTCTCAGAATATAATCTCTTCATTTAGAGACACATGATTATATTTCTTCTCCTCATGCACACAATTTGAATAGGTTGTTTGGCAGGTACACTTTAATTTAAAGTTTTGTCTTCCTACAGAATGGAAATTTTGAATATTGTTAGGTTCTCAAATTAGGCCCTTCTCAAATTGAAGAGATTAAAAAAAAAAAAAAAAAAAAAACTTTGACAGACCAATCTGTTCAAACAGGAAAGCCCTGTCACTCAGCAGAAGAGAGCAAAATAAATCTGATTATCAGGATGGTTCCTAAGCCTGATTCTCAGGTTTGAGGGAAACCCTGTGAGTCTACAGAATGGCAGGCTGTAAATCAGCAGAATGCCACAGTCCCACTGTATTTCCTCCCCACAAAGAGCTGCCAGACCTACACAAGACTCCTGAGAAACATAAACATTTCCATCTTTCTCAGTGAATGCCCCCCATGCCTGTACTTGTGCACAAGGTTGTCTGTCTTCCTTGGCTTGTGGTCAGTGGCCTCCCCACCCTTGATCCAGGGGCACCCAGCCTGAAATAAAGAAACCACTGTTCGCTTCAATCATGTCTGTTCTAGTGGTGTTGGTTGCTTCTCAAGATTTAGCCTGACAAAGATCATTTTAAGGTTTTTACTGATGCACCTACATATTGAAAACCATCTGTCATCTTACGGCTTATTTTATATGCTGCAATTCTTTACAACTCTTATTACATTTAATATAAACTATAATAAAGACTTTACGGTCTTAATTCAAAATGTAACATCTAAAGTTTTTTAATTCTTCACCACTGTGCATGCCTTACTCCCAGCTATTATTTAGAAAGTGCCAGTGTTGGAAAGTGTCACATCTCCAGTGACTCAAGTCTAATATCCGTCTGTGTGTGGCCTCTATTTTTGCTTTCCTTCTCATTTGGCTTAATTCCAACTATCTTTTGAACTTATTCAGGAAACTAATTCATACAGTTCTTTCATTCCTCTCATTAAGTTGTTTATTAATTCAACAAATACTCATCATACATTCACTGTTCATAGTGTATTTTAATCTCATCAACATAAAAAAGTAATAAAAAACAGATAAAGGTATATGCCTGCTTGCTAAGTGGAAATAATAAACTAGTTGATTTTAACCAATATTAAACTTTAAGGTAATAATAGATAATGAAGAAAAATAGTGAAATTGGGGGAACTTTATATATGCTGAAAATGCCACACTGGGAAAATGACTTTAATAACTTTACTTGTATATAAGTACTACAGAATACATAGCATTTATTTAATTGCCAATATCTAATGAGGTTTTCCGTATTTAAAATCTCATGGAAATTATCAGGTCAAGATTATAAAAGTATTAATTCCCCTAAACATTTGCTTGTGATACTATATAACCTAAATCCCTCCTGTTTTATTCACCATTTCTGCTAAACCACTTACCTCATTTTATCTGTATTGATCAGATTTTCATCTCCATAGTTTACATAAATTTGTCCATATTGATTATCTGAGTTCTGAAACAGCATAAAAATATTGAAATTCATCTATGTTGTGTTATCAGTATTTCACATGTCTGTTAGGGCGAACAGTGTTTCAGTTTCCTAAATGGTAACAAAGTTCTTCAGCCTTTAACTCTTAATGAATACATTTCCTTTTATATAATAGCTACTAAAAACAAGTAGCTGTGCAATTCACACACATGTGCCCTCCAGTAATTGTGCAATGTTGTAATGAATACATGCATTACCTACAAGTTTTAAGAGATGGAGGACTGCATATTTCCATCAGTATTTGTTTCATATGTTTGAGTATCCTATTAACAGTTAAGTTCAGTCTATTTGAAACATAACTAGCCAATTGAATGACTAGTGTTATTTCATTGGAGGTTTAATTTATATTCCTTGTATATTGGTTATTTGAGTATGTTTCCATGATTGTTAGCTTATTTTCTAGATGTATGATAGCACTCTTACTGCTTGGGTTACTGTCAGCATAAATTAAGCAATTTGAGGACCTGCACTCATATGTCACGTATTGTACCTCATGTGGAGGGATCTGCTGATATTTCTCATGTGTAACATATCTAGAAGCAAAGAAGAATCTTGGAAGTAAGTGTTGGATCAAAGTGATCCTGATGGTAATTAGCCGGAAGGAAGGCCACTACACCAGCCTTGGGTTAATTCCTTTCAAGTGGATGTAAAAGCCCCTGCTGTCTGAGGACTAGCAACCTCTGCTACAAGTTCTCATTGGCTTAAGTATTTAACATATCCAGAGTCATGAGGGCATGCACACTCAGCACCACTCTTCCGTGAAGGACCCTATATTCACCGACTCTACCCAGAGACACTATGGGTTTGCAAGTTCATCTTTCAGGCTAATTCAGCTACGTATGGGCTAAAAAATATGTGTGATTTTCTGGAGTCTCAGTTTCACTTACAGCTGATGAGGGTCACTGTCATAGTGCACAGAGAACGTTTTAAATCATTTATGCAGTGTATGAATTGGGAATTTAAATCTTGAGTTAATCTTTTTCATGCATCACTGTTTTCAGAGATATTAGGAGCACCCCACTACACTAATTCTGTTACTAATTTTCTAACAACACTCAAAAGTGTGATGTATAGTTATCCAGTTCCTCGCTTCTTCTATGTGATGGATGGAAATACCCACTGGAAACACATTATATGTCCTTCTTGCCAGCTCACACTGTCCACAGTCAGCACTCCTCTTCTGCCATAGTCACTACCCCACTTCAATACAATCAGATTAGATTCATATTAAAGATATGGGATCAACTGCTTATTTTATTTTTCAATTTTCCATTTTAATATTTGGGAATCAGAGCAACTACTTTGAACACAATGAAATATATTAGAACCATCTATTTTCTGAAACTGACTATATCATTTCTAATGTTTAAGTCATATTTTATTCTCTTTAAAATAAAAAAGTTCCAAAAATTAATCAAAGATCTAATTTAGAAAATTTGTCCTTAAGTTTTGTATTACTACAGCCATTTTCTGAAGAAGAAAGTTTTTAGTTTGTCTATCCAAAAAAAACAATGAATAAAGTGTGTGTCTGTGTGTGTGTGTGTGTATGTAAGTGTAGCATTACAAGCCATAGAGTCATGTGCTTTTACAGGTTTTGACTTCTCTAAATCTTCATATCAGTGATCTTGGAAATTTAAAACTGATAATTTTAAGATTTTAAGAGAAGTGAGAAATATTTCTATGAAATTTTCATTTTGTATTAGATTATTTATATCTACTAGGATGTCATTATCCAATAAACTTGGATAGTGCATATATAATAGCTAAGAAATACAATTTTTTCTTAATATATGATATGTATGATTTAGTGTTCTAGATGTTGAACAATGTTATAAATAATGATATCTTGAACTGTATAAAAATTATGATTATTTTAGGCACAGTTAAAATATTCTTATCACATTTAACAATACTGTTAGATATGAAAAGAGTCTCAGATAGCCACAGCTGCTATTCAGTAAGGGAGAGTCTCCCTCACTAATGTATTTATACCTAAGGAGTGCTGCCTATTTCACTTGTAATTGGGAAAAGCTAGCACATTCATGGAAAACACATTCGTTGATTTATTCTATTGAAAATAGTGATTAAAACCAAGAACATAATTATGTACTATAAATACAATG
The DNA here is from genome assembly GCA_004027165.1 of Ctenomys sociabilis. Classification (NCBI taxonomy): domain Eukaryota; kingdom Metazoa; phylum Chordata; class Mammalia; order Rodentia; family Ctenomyidae; genus Ctenomys; species Ctenomys sociabilis. The sequence goes on from PVKA01010686.1 coordinate 56,748, forward strand.
CTTGTTGAAACATTTCATTTCTCTCTCTCTCTCTCTCTCTCTCTCTCTCTCTCTCTCTCTCTCTCTCTCTCTCTCTCTCTCAGTAGCAGGAATCAAACACAGGTTCTTGCACTTGCCAGGCGGGCACTGCACTGCTGGCTATATCTCTGGCCTAAAAAAATATTTTACTACCATAGGCCTTACTCCTTAGTATAAATACATTAGTGTGTAAAAGTCTCCCTCACTGAATAGAAGCTATGGCTATCTGAGACTTTTCATATCTAACAATATATTTAAATGTGATAAGAATATTTTAAATGCCTTACATAATCATAATTTTATACATTTCAAGATATTATTTATAATATTGCTCATGTTATAAAGAAATTGCCATTCATGCTCTGTAGAATTTCAGATGTTCAAACACACTTTGAACCATGTGTTTTCTATAATTTGAATAACGTAATTAATATAAATCTAGTCACAGACTTGCCATTGTATTAAAGTTTTAAATAAAAGCCATATTTTTGTTTTTGATGTTTTAAAAATGTTATATCAAGAAAGTTCATTTTCCTTGAAGTTCTATCTTTCTTCATAATCACTTCAAGTATCATGAGTGCAACGTACAGCCATTACAGTTGCAATCCAATACTCACTTATCAAATCCCTTAATCTCTAGATAGTAATGTTAATTTTTAAAATGTATGGCTAAAATTTATACATACATTGAAATATTGAAATATTTGAGTTAGAAAGTAGTGCCTTTTCATTTCCTGTCATTCTTTTCTGGCTTTTAGCCTCCTGACTTTCTGAGTTAATTTAATCCTATCTGTTTCACTGCTTATGTTTCAGACTCCATCTGATATAGGTCAATGAAACTCCCAACCTGAAAGGTACGTGGAATGAGCTTGCATTCTCTAAAACTAAAGCATGAATTTGAGAAATAAATGGATATTAAGATCAGAAGTTGGGCCTGGGAGTTGGCTCAGTAGAATAAGTGCTTCCCTGGCAAGCGCAAGGGACTGAGTTCAAGCCCTGGTTCCGAAAAAAAAAAAGAGCAGAATGTTTATTGGGGAAAATAAAGCTTCTGTCTGAGAGACAGACAGAAGTGGCCCAAGCAGGTTGCCCCAGGAGCTGTCTCTTTCAGGGAGATTTATAGAGTAAAACCATGAGGTGAGAGGGGTCTAAAGTGAGAACATGGGAACTTGCTTTAGGTGGGCATGATGTAGGACAAAATTATGTTCAACCAATAAGGTTACATAATTGCTCAGGTACAATTGAGTAAATTCAGGACCAAATGGGGAAGTGAATCAGAGCAAGCAGGCTTGAATATATAATATTTTAGTCAGTAGCAGCAGTGGTTAGATTAGCGACACTTCCTGGCTTCCTCAAGGTGATGATCAGTCCCAGATGTCTCTGCTTAGGGAGGTGACATTTGCTTGACCTTTGGTCTTTTGGTTTGGCCCACAACATGAGTGCCCAGCTCTTACATTCACAAGGTGACTTACCTTCTGTGCTGTCTGTCTTCTTGAGGAACTGACCTGTCTGACTGCCCATAATATTCCTATCTAATTCAGCTGCCTATGGTACATCTATTTAATATTTTCATTAACTATTTATTTTGTTCTTTTCAATTTTCTGTGTAGAATCCTTATGTCCTTATTTTCTACAATATAATTATCTCAAGGAAGAGTAGTTATATATTCAAAGTATATGACTGTTATGGTATCTAAATAATAAAACCCATCTTTCATCACAGACATAGGACACAATCATCTAAAAATCAATAGGCTTAAAGTCCTTATTTTGGGATCTTTGAGAATTATCCTTCATTATTCTCTATCCTGAGTTATTTATTGAAAATCATCTATAGCTTGTGTTAGCCACAATATTAAAATATGTGCTGAAATTTCTAAAAACAATTTTTCCTTGCATTTTCTTCTATCACTGCTCCTTCAGGTTGTCAGAAGTGTTCATTTTATCTTTCAAGACCTTTTTTTCAAGAGCACAACATGTCTATTGGGGGAAGAAAGCAGAATTTGTTAGGGAAAGAAAAGGACTAAAGGTAAAAGTGCAGAAAACAAGTGAGAGAGTGAGACAAGGCTCTGTGTCACAATGCCTCCTGGCAAGTACAAGATCCTGAACTAGATACCCAGTATATAGAAAGAAAGAAAGAAAGAAAGAAAGAAAGAAAGAAAGAAAGAAAGAAAGAAAGAAAGAAAGAAAGAAAGGAAGGAAGGAAGAAAGAAAGGAAGGAAAGAAGGAAGGGAGAGAGAGAGAAAAAGGAAGGAAGGAAGGAAGGAAGGGAGAAACAGGAAGGAAGGAAGGAAGGAAGGAAGGAAGAAAGGAAAGAAGGAAAGAAGGAAGGAAGGAAGGAAGGATGGTAGGAAGGAACGAAGGAAGGAAGAAGGAAAGAGGAAAGTTTGCATGCCTATATGGTATCAGCTGAGCAACTCTTTTGAAGATAACAATATACAACATAATATCCGTTATGAACTTCCTATGATTCTGTTTTGAAATTTTATATCACTATTTTTTTTTGTTATTTCTCTTTATAATAAAAGGAAAAAGAAATAAAATTAAGTGTAAAATCAATTGAAGTGACTTATAACTTAGACTGACTTAGACAGTGCCAGGAATGAACTCTGTTAAATTCAATTAAGTGTTTCTTTCACAGTTCTGCATAGTAGTTTATTTATAGAAACAGATATTTTTGCTATCAAATAATAAAACCATTTACATTTTATTTTATTCTTGTACTTATATTGCAGATATTCCTATTATTTAAGTCACTCACTAGTGTAGTTTTTGATAGTTTCAAAATAACATTATTTACAACATAGCACTTTGGTTCTTTAAATAGGCTTCTTGTAAGGCCAGCCAAATAGCTCAGTGGATTAAAGCGCCTGTTTAGGAAGGTGCAGGGGCTGGGAGTTAGATTCCCAGGCCTGCCATCCAGCCCTGCCTCCAGAACCGCTGAGACACAGATTGGGTGTGGTGGCACGCACCTATAATCCTAGCACTTGGGAGGCTGTAAACAGGAGAATCACTCTGAGTCTAATCTACACAGTGAGACTCTGTAGACCCTTCCCTAAAACACAAAAAAGTGGGAGTGGCTCCTTAAATATTATTATATATTTAAAAATGGGCAGCATGTTTTCATTTCTGATTTTTGTCCATGGTAACTTATCCATACCAAGTGGGTTTAAATAAAGAGTTGTAAGCAGTAAAAATAAACATGGGGACCAGGGAGACAGCTCAGTAGAATAAGTGCTTCGCTGGCAAGCGCAAGGGTCTGAGTTCAATCCCTGGTTCTGCCAAAAAAAAAAAAAAAAAAAAAAAAAACTGAGTTAAATTAATTAAGACATGCTACTTCTTCTAAACACTTCCTGAATTGCAAAAGGACTAGATTAACCTAACTATTGAAATGTTTCAGCACTGGTAAACTGACATAGAAATATTTCTCTTATAGCTGAACACTTATTAAGTACTTCCTTTCATGTACATAGGGTTTTCCTTCTTTTTTTCCGTGTTAACAATGAAGACATATTTCTACCTACATTTTTTTCTCCATTAAAATAATTAGAACTGTCTATGTATGAATTTATAATTAATAATTTGTAATTTATGTTAATGGTTGTGTCTGTAGATCTGTTGCCTTAGATGGTACATGTTTACCCTAAGAAATTTTGATTTGTTTTCCACTAATAACAAAGAGAGTCATAATAACATAATAACCAGCTAATTAATATATGTCATCAATTAGGCTCACACTAATATCAAGAAATACATTTTGAGTGGCTTTTCTGCTAATTACTAACATAGTTAACATGTAAGATATGACTATGTTTAACTAATAATCATATCAAATAATCTCTGAAACTTTATCATATTTATTTATTCAGTCAGCATTATGTTAAAAATTTTTGTTGCTATTGTGTAAGTAATGCAAATATTCAATTCATTTTAGTTTGGCCTAATAATCAGATCAAAGAATCACCATAATTAGTTGATTGAAAGAACAACCCTACTCACAGGAGAATAAAATCTTGCTGACATATTTCCTTTTTTAATTTCCCATAGTATACTAATGTGGTAAATAATACCCATATGTTCATTTTGCTGGGGAAAGTGCTAAAGCCCATAGACTTTAGATATCTTCCAAATAACGAGTCAAAATAGTGGATTGCCAAATCATTTCATTCTGTTGCAAAGCAAAGACTGTACTGTAGTGGTGTTAGTGTTTTCAGCAAAGTAGAGAAGCAAAAGTAAAAGCAATTGAATGAAAGGCTTCCATGGCCCTTGAGGAGGATATGGAGAGGATGGATGGCAAGGAGAAGGGGAATCCTGTAACGTGACACAGGGAGGCTGAGATGGTGTGGGCTTTTGCTAGGGGCAGAGTTTAAGGGACCTGCTCAGTGTTGGCTCCCTTAAGTTCACAAGAAAGGTAAAAGGGGGGATGTGGTACCTCTAAAGGGCTTTAATAGGGAAGGAGGCAGTAGTCATTGGGAAGAGTTGTTTTGGGATTCAGCCATGTTGGATCAGGGCTATGATAATTTAGCAGTTTGTTCTCTATCCAGAACCTATCACTGGTATGTTGAATATTTTCATTAAAACTTCTTTGAAGATATTATTTAATAAAGATAATGTTTGGCATCAAATTCCATTTGATTAACTTATCCTAGTATGGTAAAAAATTGCACTCTTTTTGTCACAGAAATATGTCAGAACAAGAATAACTTGATCAAAAATTTAAGTGTTCTCAAATTGCTGATTAAGTAATTTACTTAACTTCTGTTGTTCTCTGTTTAGAAAATTTTCTTTAGCCTTTTTACATTTAAAAAAAATGATGAATACACTAGAGCCCTTAAACATTTTGTGTTATCATTTTTGTAATTTACGTAATGCACCCCCTATTCATCATTTGTTCACTGGAAAAATGAAGAGATGTTATTTGCGCACTGCGCTAATCCCCACGGAGTCAAAATTCAAAAATATATATAGAATATAGTGTGAAAGCAGATGCCCTGAGGAGATTTTGCCAGGGCCAGTTAATTCAGGTTGCCTCAGTAATGTTTCAACATTAACATTATAAGGCTTTCTTCTGCAAATTAGATTTTAGTTTTGAAGCGTTAATATATTAAAATGAATGCAAATTGCCAAAAGTAGTCACTAACTAGTGTGGATTTTCATTTTTTTACAATAGTTATATGTTGCATAGTTCAAATATGCCAAAGATGGGTGATTTCAGGAAAATAATCAAACAAGATCAAATGCCAAATTCTTTAATTGGAAATTACCTAGTGAGACTAGTGTCATTAAGATTTTTATGCTAATTCAAATTAATTAATTGATAGAACTGAAAATTGAACTAGGCTGACCATATCAATTTTTTTCCTTTTGTCTTTTTTTTGTATGTTGATGAAAATAGCACTAAACTCTGGTACTGGTTAAAGAATGCATCTTTGAAAAGAGTTTTATAGTCCATTACTTAAATTTATGTACAATAATCTATCTAAAAATGAAAAACAATAAGTATAGTATAAAAGATCAATATATCATTATTTTATTCTCTGCCAGGATGTTACAGAGATGCACTTTCCTTAGACAAAACTGATTCTTAACTTTGTTATTAAAGTGGACAGATAGTGCTTAATATATTCATATAGTAGTGAAATAGTTGCTCCAGTAAAGCAAATAAATTTATCCATGCCTATATGGTTATTTTTGTCACCTTTATAAAAACACCCTAAATTTACAGTCGCAGCAAATTTCTCCTCCATAACTTATTATAAATTATGGATCTACCCAGTACAAATTTTTCTAGATCATAAAATAGTCCTTTTTTTTTAACATTTTCGAGAATTTCAATACTCTTTTTTACTAATAGTTTTAATTCACATTTCTATAAACAGCCTAAATGTGTTCCATTTTTCTATCCCCTTATCAGCATTTGTTAGATCTTCTTTCTTTGATAATGAGCATCCTAGTAATGTGAAGTGGTGCCTCATTGTTTCTCTGATTCTGTTAGTAATGCCAAGCATTTTTTACTTACCTGTTGTCATTTTTATATTATCTTTGAACATTGCTTGCTTAGGTCCTTTGCTTGTGTTTCATTAGTTGTTTGTTGTTTGTTATGGGTTCACGTGAGTTCTATATAACTTACGGCTACCAAATCTTTACCTGATACTATATGGTTTGCAAATATTTTTGCTAAATTCAAAGTTAGATTGTAAAATTATTTTTATTGCTTCCTCAGCTGTGATAGATTAACTAACGGTGGACTGTAACAGCCAGTTGAACTGAGTCAGTGTGTTGCTGGGTGTGGAGAGGCACCTGAGGGTTGTCCACCAAGCAGGTGATGCCTGCCCCGCAAGCGTATCCAGTTGTTAGTTGCACAGGTAAGAGTTCTCTTCCAGTTATGGATGCTCCTGTCTCTTAGAAGAGGCTGATTATTATGATGCATAGTTGCTCAAGATGATGCACATTGTAACAGAATTCCCAACTGGCAAGCTATTCTGCTTCTATACTTCTTGTTTGTTGTCTCATTTACTTTTTACTCATCACTGGGACAAAATACCTAACAGACAAAATGAAGAAAGAAAAGGTTTAAGCCGGGCGTGGTGGCGCATGCCTGTAATCCCAGCACTCGGGAGGCTGAGGCAGGAGGATTGTTGTGAGTTCGAGACCAGCCTGAGCTACAAAGTGAGCTTAAAGCCAGCCTGAACTGCATAGCGAGACCCTGTCTCAAAAAGACAAAAAAAAAAAAAAAAAAAAAAAAAAAAAAAAAAAAAAAAAAAAAAAAAAA
>PVKA01010687.1:22306-63839 GCA_004027165.1 Ctenomys sociabilis
TTTTTTTTTTTTTTTTTTTTTTTTTTTTTTTTTTTTTTTTTTTTTTTTTTTTTTTTTTTTTTTTTTTTTTTTTTTTTTTTTTTTTTTTTTTTTTTTTTGAGACAGGGTCTCACTATGCAGTTCAGGCTGGCCTTAAGCTCACTTTGTAGCTCAGGCTGGTCTCGAACTCACAGCAATCCTCCTGCCTCAGCCTCCTGAGTGCTGGGATTACAGGCAAGTGCCACCATGCCCGGCTTGGTGTGCTTCTTTTGCAGAGACCCCACCCCCCTGATCTGGCTTCCCTCCCCGAGATTTACAGCTCTGGAGAGACTGATATATTAAAGTTGTTTCGTTTTTTAAAAAATCTTTATTTATTCATTTATTTGGTACAAGGTCTTGCTATGCAGCTCAGACTCATAGTGATCTTCCTGTCTCAGCCTCCCCAGGGCTGGGATTACAGGTGTACACCACCTGCCCTGTTTCAGGGGAGTCCCAAGTTCTGGGTCCAGCATGGCATGGACTACCAGGGGTCAAACCTGGATCTTGCGCTTGCCAGGTAGCTTAGACTACCAAGCTATCTGCCCAGAGTTGTTCTGACAGCATAGTCTAGCTGTCCCTGGCTAATACAGTCCTATAGCCCTACAGGCTGCCCAGTAAGATACTGAATAACAGCAATTATTTTTTAAAGGAATAAAGCATTATTTTGACTCATGCCTCAGTAGTCTCAGTCTGTGCACAGTGGGCTGGCTCCAAGGCAGGATGGCATAGCACAGGGGCCTGGGGGAGGAGAGCTGCCCACTGCATGGTGGTCCCAAAGTCGACAGAGAAGAGGAGGTGGGGAGGGAGATAAAGCCTGCCAGGCCATGCCCCCAGTGATCCCACCTCCTCCCGTCAGATGCCACCCCAAAACAGCAAGCCACTATGCCACCTTGTTATGGTTTGTGTATAGATGTTCCCCTAAAGCCTCACATAGTCATGGGGCACCTTCTGATTATTGTGGGTGTGGGTGCTGCACCCACCGAGGCAGGTAATCTGCATTACACTATGAGGAGGGGAGAGAGGCTTACTAGCTACCCCTCCCTTTACTCTTTACTCTTTGCTCTTTGCTGAGGCCATGAATGCCTGCCCTCTGCTATCTTCCACTCCATCTTGGAGCTTGCTGAGCATGGATTGAAACCTTCACTGACTGTGAGCTAAATAAACCTTTCCTTCCTTAATTCTGGGTGTTGGATACTTTTTCCCAGCAACTAGAGAAGAGTCACTGAGATGCACTTCCATCAAACAATTATTATTGTTGACACACTATGTTAAAATAATGATTTTAATTATAGATTCCACATACTGAGTGGTCCTGATGTTCTGTCCGGTATATGCAACATCTCTGTCCATCCTCAGAAAAACATGCAGGAGAAAGATGATTTCTGAAGAGTGACCAGCTCCATGAAAGCCTCAGGCAGTCCTTCAAGAGGGACCCAGAAGAAAGTCACAGCTGTGGTCACACAGATGATAAGTACACACATGTCTGTTTCTCCTCTGCAATGCCTGTGTGCCATGCCACCCTGCCTTGAAGCCAGCTGATTAAGGACTGAAACCTCTTCAAACTGTGAGTTAAATAAACCTTTTTTCCCTTGAAGCCTTCCAGTGGGCTGGACTGTAGAAGACCAAGAGACTGATGCTCCTGATCTTTTATAGCCGCAGCTTGCATGTGATTTTTTAAAATGTATTTTTGGTATAGGGTCTCACTATGCAGGTGATACTCGTAGGGATCCTCCTGTTCCAGCCTCCCCAGCACTAGAATTACAGGTGTGTGCCATCACATCCAGTTTTGGGTGGCCGGCTCTGCTCTCCCATGGTCCCTGCTCTTGCCAGGCAGGCACTTAGACTGCTGAGCTATATCCCTGGTCCTTGCATGTGATTTTTAACCCCCAAATGCCTGGAAAATAAAATCAAACTTAAATAGGACAAAAAAGCCTATATAGAGTACATGTTTATGTTTGAAGCTGTTATTACAAGAGTCATAATGTTTAAGTGTTTAATTTTTTTAACTGAACCAGGGATTGAACTCAGACCCTTCTGCTTGCCAGGGAAGTGCTTATTCTACTGAGCCATCTCCCCAGCCCTAAATGTTTAATGTTTAGATTACTGAAAGTTTATAAGGTACAAATGTTACAGTAAACTGGGTTTATTACTGAAGAAAAATACTTGTTGTCAGTTCAGATCTGGCTAAGTGCAGTGTGTGTAAAGTCCACAGTAATGCACGGAGGGAGCTTTCACCCTCACTCCCAGCTCCTCATCGGCTCCCTGGGAGCTCCAGTCGGGCCAGCACCACTCGCGGTGCATACACACATCACGGCACCATCTCACACCATATGTTAACTGCACCTTTTCTATGTTTGGCTGCACAAATGCTGTTATGGCTTAAGTGTTGATGTCCCCCAGTACCTCATGCAGTCATAGGTGGGGCTTTTTCAGAGGTGCCTGGTTCTACAGTGTGTAACTGGTTCACGGTGCAAGGCTAAGATTAAGAGTGAGTAGGGGCCGGGGAGATGGCTCAGTGGAATAAGCACTTCACTGGCAAGCACAAGGGCCTGAGTTCAATCTCCAGTTCCACAAGAAAGAAAGAAAGAAAAAGGAAGGAAGAAAGGAAGGAAGAAAGGAAGGAAGGAAGGAAGGAAGGAAGGAAGGAAGAAAGAAAGAAAGAAAGAAAGAAAGAAAGAAAGAAAGAAAGAAAGAAAGAAAGAAAGAAAGAAAAAAAGAAAGAAAGAAAGAAAGAAGCAGCTGGAAGAGTGAGTGATTACTAAACCAGTCCACTGATTGGTTTGGCACCACCCTAATCATGGTAGCCCAGATACGATATAAGGGACAAAAGAGTCTTGTTTTATTCCTTTCTTGTTTTGCTATCTTCTGCCAACACGAACTGCACTGTTTCTCCTCAGCGATGCCTGTTTTTGTTTTTTGGCAGAACCAGGGATTGAACTCAGGCTCTTGTGCTTGCCAGGCAAGTGCTTATTCTACTAAGCCATTTCCCCAGCCCAGCGATGCCTGTTTGTCATGCCACCCTGCCTTGGAACCAGCTGATTGTGGACTGAAACCTCTACAAACTGTGAGCTAAATAAACCTTTTCTCCCTTAACTTGTGGGTGTTGGGCATTTTGTCTCAGCAACAACAACAACAAAATACTGTTGTATCACATGTACCTACAGTCCCCAGTGCAGTAGTGCACCATGCAGTTGTGTGGTCTTGGAGTGACAGGCTGCACCTCACAGCTTAGGTGTGGAGCCATCTCACTTTGTGAGAGTGTGTAGTACCATGGCATATATGAGGAATTTTTCTAAGACCGAGTCTCAAAACATATGCTTATTGCTAAGCCATGCAAGACTCCTCTCTCTCTCTCTCTCTCTCTCTCTCTCTCTCTCTCTATATATATATATATATATATATATATATATATATATATATATGAAATATATATATATAAATGAGGCGATGACATTAGACTTCTGTCTGTCTGTCTGTCTGTGTAACTCAGGCTGGCCTGAAGACTTCTACCCTCCTACTTCAGCTTCCCTAAATGCTAGGATCACCACCATGCCTGGCTTCCAATTTGTCTCTTGAGATACTAGTGGTCTCCTATAGTCCTGTGGTTAGAATGTTATTGATGCAGCCTCCTTTTTGCCATGGTATAGTGTTTGTCTCCTCCTCTGCAGGTCCCCCCCCCCCCCCCCTCCACTCAGGGTTAATTTCTTTTTAACTGTAACAACCATATGACTTTCCTAGCTTCAGTGGTAGTCCCTGAAAATGCTTCTCAAAGACTTGTAGGACACAAACACTATTTTATTATTTATGAGATGGTGTTTCACTATGCAGTTCAAGCTGGCCTTGAGCTCACTTTGTAGCCCGGGCGGGCCTCGAACTCACAGCGATCCTCCTGTCTGAGCTTCCGGAGTTCTGTGATTACAGGCGTGAGCCACGACTCCCAGCCCTCAAACACTTTTTTTTTTTTTTTTTTTTTTGCGGAACCGGTGATTGAACTCAGGTCCTTGCCTTTGCCAGGGAAGCGCTTATTCTATTACGCAACCACATTTTGAAATACATTTAATCTGTCATGTTTTGTTCCACACGACCCAGAGGAGCCAGGTGGGAATGCCTCTGGCAGATTTGAACTAGGACAACGAAGATGAGTGTGCGGCGCTCCCGTGTGGCATCCGGCTCAATGACAACCTGAGTTGTCTTGCCTGGGTCCCTGGCCGGGCAGCCCACTTCTCACACATCTCCTCCCTGGCCTGTTAGTGACGTCTGTCTTCTGCCGACCCTCCCTGCAGAGGCTGCCTCCTCCCCTCCTCCACCCCCTTCCTTCTTCTCCCTCTCCTCGTCTTCCTGGGCGCGCACTCGGCACTCGGTGGCAGGCCCCTCGCACACGTACACCGCCTCCAAGCTTTACGGACTTATCCGAAACAGAAGGCGCCACGTTATTTTATTGCGGTGCACGGAGGGTATCAGGAGGCCCTACGATCCGCGGTCCCAGGGCCACACCGGTACCCGCCGCGGGGGCGTGGGGGGGGACGCCAGGTCCTTCCTCCAGCCCCTTCCCCGGGATCGCAGGATCCCGTTCCACCCCCAGACGTCGTCTACGTCTCCGCGTAGCAGTAGGTCCCGTAGGCTGCCTGCTGGGGCCTGGGGAAGCCGAAGCTGCGCACCCCGGGGTCTGGGAGGCCCCCGCAGCGCGGCCGCGGCGTGGTGATGGGGAAGCGCACGCTGCCGTCCGCCAGCCAGCCGCCGTCGCACTGGTCCAGCCCCGAGAACTTCCAGGCGGCGTAGAGGTGGCCAACCTTGGCCACCACGGCCCCGCGCCGTTGGCAGGAGGCATGCGCCTCGAGTAGCGTCAGCCGCCCGGGCACGAAGAATACCTGGCCTGGGGACACAGCGGGGCACAAGCTGTGGGTGGCCGAGAGCGAGGCGGGTACGGAGGGGGACAGGCGGGGACAAGGCTGGGGAGTCAGTGGGGGCAGTAGGCCACCTAGGGCGCTCCCGGGTCCCCGCCCCACGTGCTCACCCGCCAGCGCCGAGGTGAAGCAGAAGGCGTCGTAGCGGTCGCGCATGCGGTCGCGGGGCCCGTAGCTGCGGATGCCCGCCCGGCCGGGGCCGCCGCACTGGGCTCGCGCGGTGAGCACCGGGTAGCGCACGGAGCCCTCCAGCAGCCAGCCGGCGTTACACCAGTCCAGCCCCTCGGTCCACGCTGCAGCCGGGAGGGGGCGCCACAGAGCCGTCAGGCGGGCCGCGCGCCGCCAGGGGCTCCCGACCTCCCCGCGCTCACCCTGATAGAGCTGGCCGTAGGTGGCCAGGCGCCCATCCTGCTCCTCGCACGCCCGCTTCGCTTCGAAGTAGTTGAACTGGTAGCGGCCCCGGCTGGGCTGGTATGGAAACACCACACCTGGCGGCGGGAGAACTTGGGGAGGGTCTGCGGCGCGCGCAGCTCCAGAGGGAGGGGGCCGCGGCAGGCGGCGCGGAAGGCTCACCCTCCAGGCGCAGGCTCAGCGCCACGCTCTCGTCCTCCACCCCGTTGATGAGCTCGCAGCGGTACCGGCCCTCGTCCTCCAGACGCACGTCTGCCAGCACCAGGGAGGCGTCCAGCCGATGCCCCCTCCGCAGTCTGGCGCGCTCGCCCAGCGGCCCGTAACCCCGGGCTTGCAGCCCATTGGTGACGAGGATCGGTGTTTCCCGGAGCTCCCCCGGCTCTACTTTGCTCCAGCGCACCTTGTAGCTGGGAGGCGAGGCGCCCAGGATGCAGGGCAGTGTGGCCGTGGCCCCACGTCGAGAGTGAATGACTTCGTGGATGGGGGGCAGGAGGTAGTGGGGGCCGGGGAAGGGTGCTGGGCAGAGGGGGCCACAGTGACAGGGACTCCCCGGCCCTCATTGCCCGTGCCCACCCAGATCCCGCCCCCAGAGGCGGCCCGGCCCACCCCTTTGCTCCCTCGCTCCTGGGTACCCGCCACAGCTGCCCTTAGCACCACTTGCCCGAGCCTCTGCCCCAGCGTGTTCTGTGTGCTAGGCTGCCTGGCCCTTACCTGGGTCCCCTAGCGCTCTGTGGGAGATGGCTAGCACCCAGGAGAGAAGGAAGCAGCAGAGTTTGGGCAGGGTGAGCTGGCCTGGCATGATAAGGTCTGCCAGCAGGACCTTCAGGGCACAGTAGGCGGCTGAGTGCCTAGGATGAAGGGGAAGGGGCAGGAAGAGCAGGCAGTGTGAGGTGACTTGTTAATTCCTGGAGGGAATCGGCAGCGGGAAACCAAGCCTGGACAACAAGAAAGTGATGGTGGAGGAAGCAGCAACAACCGCACCCCACAGCTGACCTGAGGCCCATGCCTCCTCCTGGCTAGCACCTGCAGCTCTACAGGTCTTCATTTAGCAGCCTGTTGTTCTATGACCTCTCAGCCTAGATGCTACTTCCCAAGCTTGCCTTCTATCCAGTTTGCCAACTTTACACTCTCTGTCCTACATTCTTTACCCTCTCCCAAAGCCCCTTCTCCAGAGTGAATATGATCTTGTCACTCTCCACTTGGAACTGTGGCTCTCTAACGCCCTTAGGGTCAAGTTCAATCCCCTCACAAGACTCCCAGAGATCCAGATCCTCTGCTCCTCCAACATCGCCCCCTCAGTACCCTTCACCCTGCCCTCTGCCTAGGACCCAGGCAAGATGGACTTCCAGAAGAGTCCTGGACACACCAGGGTCAAGCTCACCTCTTGCACAGTTGTGGGCTTGGGTCTCGCCTTCCCTAAGAAGCCTTTCTCCACACTGCAGCTGGTTACAGTGTGGTGGTGCACTGTGGTCTACTGGATTGCACCAGGGACTGAACTTTCTTTTGAAGCTGTGTGTGCACATGTGCATGCATGCATGTGCATATATGTGCCTTGGGGCTGAGCCAGGTCCTTCACACCGAGCTACATACCAACTTTTTAAATTTTTTTTTATTTCAAGCAGGATTTTGCTAAATTGCCCAGGCTGAGGTGGACCCTCCTGCTTCAGCCTTAAGAGTGCTGGGATTCCAGGCAGGCATGGCCACCATATCCAGAAAATGTACTTTTATTAACATCTACACTTATAGTATGGTTTGAAAGTAATATATATGACATGTGGAATATGACATTTTTCAAAAATGTAAAGTGCTTCCCTGGCAAGTGCAAGGGCCTGAGTTCAATCCCTGGTTCCACAAAAAAAAAAGTGAAGTATAACATTATAAAGTTATTTTAAAAATTATTTCAAATGCAACTGTCTGTTTGGCAGTATATGGTTTTTCTTCTTTATCATCTCTATTTTTTTTTTATTGTACTAAGAATTGAACCCAGGGTACCGTACCAAGCCTATTTTATTTTTAATTATTTTACTTATTTATTTGATATGGGATCTCACTAAGCATCTCAGATTCATAGTGATCCTTCTGTCTCAGCCTCCCCAGTGCTGGGGTACAGGGTGCACCACCACACCCAGTTTTGGTGGCTACCCCAGTGTGCCCATGGTTCTGGGCCTGGCTCAGCATGCAGCACCAGGGAAGGAACTGAGGTTCTTGTGCTTGCCAGGCAGGTGCTTAGACCACTCAGCTATCTCCCCAGCCCTTTATTTTTTTATTTTAAGCCAGGGCCTTACTAAGTTGCCTAGGCTGGTCTCAAACTTGTGACCCTCCTGCCTCAGCCTCCCAAGTAACAAGATTACTGGTATGTACTATGAGGCCCAGTGATAGAATCTATTCATAGCACTTCAATTTATATTTTTTTAATTAGACTGAGAACCCCTTGACCCAGTTTTATTCATTTTCCAAACTTGGCTCATCCACATTCTAATTGTATGACTTTGAACAAATTACTTAACCTCTCTCTTCCTCAGTATGCTTATCTCTATTGCTGGATAATAATAGCATGATTCCCTCCTTGAGTAATTTCAAAAATTAAATGGACTCATAACATCTATGTCAAATGCTTAAAATAGTGCCTGATATGTATGGTGCTCTGTATGGGATAGCTATATCTCCAGTCCTAGCCTCATGTCTGGCACAGAGGAAAAGCTGATTTAATGACTTAATGAATAAACTCTTGAAGGACTTCGGGGGAGAAGAAGAGAGACAAGGAGAGAGAAGGGTGACTCTGGAGAGTGACCAGACCCCAGGCATGGTGGTGTGCACCTATAATCCTAGCACTCTGGGAGGCTGAGGCAGGAGGATGGCAAGTTCAAGCCAGTGTGAAGCTTCTGGGTTCACTCTTAGCACCCTCGGGTGTGGGGTATAACTAGAAATCTAAAAAGTTGAGCATCAGCTTCCTGCAGCTATGAGCTAATACTGTTCTACATCAGGAGAAACATTAGGAATAGTAAAAACTTCCCAGTGGTTAAGAGAGAAAGCACTTCAGATAGGAAATGAGTGAGAGAACCACTTCTCCTTTACAGGAAAACTTGGTAAATAAAAGTGACTGCAGGGGCTGAAATGGACTCAGAACAGCCTATAAAGATAGCCAGAGGGCTGGGGAGATGGCTCAGTAGAATAAGCGCTTCTCTAGCTAGTACAAGGGCCTGAGTTCAATCCCCGGTTCCGGGGGAAAAAAAAAAAAAATAGCCAGAGAGCCAGGCATGGTGGTGCATATCTATGATACCAGTACTCAGGAGGCTGAGGCAGGAGGATTGCTATGAGTTTGAGGCCAGCCTGGCCTACAAAATGAGTCCAGGGCTAGCCTGAACTGCATAGTGAGACTCTGACTCAAAAAACAAAAATAAAAGCAAAAACGATGCACATGTTAAGAAAACGTCAGTGCCACTGCACTGCTGATAAGGTTTGAATCCATATCAGATAGTTCAAGCTCTCCTCTTGCCCCACCTGCCTTTGGACTAGGGATTGAACAAGAGCCCTCCCATTGAGCTCCAGCCCCAGCCTTTCTTTTATTTTTTATTTTGAGACAAGGTCTCACTAAGAAACCCAGAGTGGGCTTGAACTTGCAGCCCTCCTGAAACTCCCAGTGTCCTGGGATTACAGGCCTGCACCAGCAAGCCAGCTAGGCTTATGCTTTTAACCATTGATCTGTATTTCGAAGCAGGTGCCACATCTTCCTCATACCCCTTGCAAAAAGTGACACCATAGCAAGCAGCCTGTGGCCTACCTGTTAGAAGCCAGTCTCCACCCAGAAGCAAAGGAAGTGATTCAAGCAGCCTTCTGTCCTGCACAAGGGAAGGGAAGCTTCCAGGAGAAAGTTGTCCAGGTTCCTGGGACGCCGAGGCACTTGAAAGCCCAGGGTCTTGAACACCTATGTGGCCAACGTGGTGGCTCCTTTTACACCTTTGAGGGAAGTCTTCTCTCCTGTGCGCAAGGAAGAAGCCAAGGTGCCAAGAGCAACCTGACCCGCTAGTCCAGAGCCAGGCTAAGGTGCCATGTCCAGCCCTGTGGCTTTATCTGTGGAGCCCCTGTCCTGGGACCAGGGAAAGATGCCTAGCCTGGGATGGGCATGAGGACCCATGGCAAAAGAAGGAGTGAAAGAGGCAGTATAAAGGCACAGAAAGCAGGTGCCTTGCTACTGCCAAATGCTGGGAGGCCAGAAAGGTAGGGACCCATGTTGATGGCAGAACTCTGACCATGACTCTGAGACCCACAGCTGCCCTGACACTGCCACATGGGCCTCACAGAAGCAACACCTGACCTCCCCCGCCAGTGTATCCTCACCTCTGCCCCTGGGTGCCTGGGTGCGCATTGCCTTTGGCAAGAGGCTGTCAAGGTAGAAACTGATTTCCAGCTGCTTCTCAGAACCTTATTCCCTCTCTCCAGCCCGTCTGTCCTTTCCTTCTCTGTCCCCACCCCATCGGAAGCACAATTTCCCTTTGTTTCTGGCTTTTTCCCTATTGTTGAATAACAGGGCCCCTTTCTTTATCCCGTGGGTAATGGCAAAGAAATGTCAACAGCTGGGGATGTGGGATGCAGGACAGGCTGGCACATACCACCGGAAAAGGCCTGCACAGGACAGCTCAGGCAGGAATGGGCATCCAGGGAGAAGAGAAGGGGTGAGGGCAGAAACAGAGGATGGTTGAAATGCACCCCCAGGGCTCTTCACTGCAAGAATCTAAGGAGTCTTTTTCCTGAGGCCAGGAGAACACTGTTGTGGCTAGGGTTGCAGCAATCAAGATGGCAGTTAGTGAGAGGGACGTCTCTGTCCCTAGGCAGGGACCTAGGGCTTCCTAGGGGTAGAGGCTCTCCAAATGAAGGCTGCTTTATTTATCCTTTACTGTCCCACCTCTGCCTTCAGTATAGTTGCATAATTTTAGTTTCCATTCTCAGGAGAAGGAGAAAGGGGAATCCTTAATCTCCTTAATTCTGTTGAGAAATTCACCTTCTCTAAAGTCTCTCCTATTAGGAGCTCTAAATATTTGCTGGGATTCAAGTGTATTTTAAGACAGGCGAGTTTTTTTTTTTTTTTTTTTTTTTTTTTTCAGTACTGGGGATTGAACTCAGGATTCTGTGCTTTCCAGGCAAGCGATTATTCTACTGAGCTATTTCCCTGGCCCTCAAGTGTATTTTAAAACCTTTCCACTGAGGTATAATTTACACACAAAAAAGATCACTGGCTGGACTTGTATACACATCTATAATCCCAGCTACTTGGAAGGCTGAGGCAGGAGGATTGCAAATTTAAGGTCAGTTTTGGGCAACCTAGTAGGAACTTACCTAAAATAGAGTGGTAAAGCACCCCCTACTATTGGAAAATTTAAAGAATGGGTGCACAGAGTTTAAGTGTACAGCTTCATGGATTCTCTCTCTCTCTCTCTCTCTCTCTCTCTCTCTTTCTGTTTCTCTTTTTCAAACAGGGTCTTGATATATAGTCCAGGTTGGCCTTGAACTCACTCTGTAGCCAAGGGTGACCTCAAACTCATGGCAATCCTCCTGCCTCAGCCTTCCTAGTGCTAGAATTACAGGCATGAACCACCATGCCCAGTTGCTTCTCCTGCTTCTCCTTCTCCTTCTCTTCCTTCTCCTTCTCCTCCTCCTGCTCTCTCTTTTTTCAAGACAGAGTCTTACAGTGTAATTTAGGCTGGCCTTGAACTCACTATGTAGCCCAGTCTGGCCTCAAACTTTCTATTCTCTTCCTGCCTCAGCCTTGCTGGGATTATAAGTGTACAACACCACACTCAACTGACCTTGATGAATTCTACTTCCTAGGTATATAAGATGTATACATATAACTCCCCAGATCAACTGTCAAGATATAAAACATTCCTAATGATCCAGAGTAAACCTAACTCTTTTATGTTATCAATGCAGGAGGAGTCTCTTCCCATAAGTAGCCATTTAGAAACAAAGGGTGCTGGGATTATAGATTTGTACCATCACACATAATCAGTTTTATTTTATGTTTTTGGCAGAACCAGGGATTGAACTCAGGCCCTTGAGCTTGCCGAGCAAGCGCCTATTCTACTGCACTATCTCCCAATTCCTTATTTTTTCAAATGTATTTGGTTGTTACAGGGTCTCACTACGCAGCTTGGACTCATGGTGATCCTCCTGCTTTCAGCCTCTCCAGCACTGGGATTGCAAGCGTTCACCACTACCTGGACAATGCTGGCACAGCATGGAGTGCTGAGAATCAAACCACAGTCCCTATGCTTGTCTAAGTAGGCACTTTAGTCTGCTGAGCTATCTTGCCTGCTCACCAGTTAGTTTTATTTGTTTGTTTGTTTTTTTCTTGGCCGAACCGGGGATAGAACTCAGGCCCTTGCGCTTGCCAGGGAAGCACTACTGAGCTGTCTCCCTGGCCCCACCAGTTAGTTTTAAATAGCTTCTTAGTCTCCTTTTTCTTTGAGTCTGTAGAATCTACACTTCAGAAGTCTGATGTGGATGAATGACCTCAGTTACCAAATGAAGAAGAGGTGGGAAAGAAGCAATTTGCCCCAAACCGTAGCCAGTAGGGCTGCTGCACCTTCAAGTGCAAACCTTTCTTTCTTTTGTGTGTGTGTGTCTGTGTGTGTGTGTGTGTGTGCAGGGTCTCACTCTGCAGCCCACACTCATAGTGATCCTCCTGCTTTTTGCCTCCCATGTGCTGGGAGTACAGGCTCGCGCCACCACTCCAGGATTGCATCGCCGGCTCAGCATGTGGAACCAGGAATCGAACCCTGGTCCCTGCGCTAACCTAAGCAAGTGCTTAGTCCACTGAACTATACCACTGGCCTTTTTACGAATCCCTCCTCTGCCCAGAGATTATACCTAATAATGGGGGGGGGGTGCCTGCCAGTGCTCTTCAGTCTGACTGGCTGTCTTCTGTCCCTGCACCTTGTCCCTAGCCTTTCCCTCCTCCTTCCAGGACTACTGCTCATGAGAGAAGACAAATAGCCCCTGTCTCCACTGTGGGACACTCTGATCCCACGCATCTGATTGGCTTCCTCCCAACTCAAACAAACAGAGAGAGAAAGAGAAAGGGAGGGGAAAGGAAAGAAAGAGTATAAAGGGCTCCACAGCCACACAGCCTGGCCCCGCTTCCTCTCCCCCAAGTTCCTTCTAACTGTGATGCAGAAATCTGGTGTGTAAATCCTTAAGGTTTCACAGTATGGGAGGCTGATGCAGGAGGATTACAAATTTGAGTTCTGCTTGGGTAACTTAGTCAGCACCCTATCTTGGGTGGGTGGGTGGTGAGACCCAGAGCTATTTGACAGAAGTGAAATGACCCCTTTAAGGTCATTGGAAAAGGGACAGGCAGGAAGAAATGTGTAATGAACAGGCAGGCTCCATTAGCTCCAGGTTGGTACACGCTTGGGTCTCCCAAAGCCCTTGCAAAACAAAAGCAGGCATCTATGCACTGACCTTGAATCTTCCCAGCACAGGGAATGACCCTGGCCAGGGCGAAACGGAATAAACAAGTGAGGAGTAGAGAACCTCTTTCTCTGACACCTGACTCAGCCTCCCCTCCAGGCAGACTCAGCAGGGGTGCCCTTTCCTAGGAGCAGGAGACAGGGGTGATGGATGCTGGTGTTATTAGCAGCTAGGCCAGGCCTGGATGGATGGGAGGTTTGAAGCCACAGATTAGGGTTTCAAGGAGGAGCTGTGTGTGACACTCAGGGCTTCTGTTTTTTTCTGTCACACTTGAATTTGAAGCTGCTGCCACCGCAGAACATGACAAGATGTTGGGATAAATGTGTTTGTGAGTGGGTGTTTTAAGTGGATTAATGGCATTGTGTCTTTTATTGTAATAAATGTTTTTTTTAAAGTAAATATTCATCATATATTTTGATCATTTAATATATGTTCAAGTTTTTTTTTTTTGAGACAGGGTCATGAGACCAAGGTCGGACTGGGCTGCCAACCTAGGGAGCTCAATGCCCACAAAGCTGTACAGCAAGACCCTGTCTCAAAAAAAAGGAAAGAAACTCCAAAACTACTTTTGCTCAACTAGCATGCATGGACGCTGAGGTCCCAATTCTTCATTCTCTGGGTCTCAAAGCTTGCTGTTTCATCTCCCTGCTTGTTCGCTTCTGGCCAGGTCAGGCTGAAGGATTTCAGTTTGCACACATTTGATCTCTTAATTGGTTCAATTTTTTTTTCTATATTTAGTTCAGGGTCTACAGGGTCTCATTACATGGATTGGACTAGTAGTGATTCTCCTGTTTTCAGCCTTGCAAGTGCTGGGATTATAGGCACATGCCACCACGCCCAGTTTCAATCGCCCTCTCAGTGTGTCCTGCGGACAGCTGGTCAAGTTTTAACCTGGAAGCAATAGGATCTCCAATTATTAGTCACTTCTGAAGAAGCTGATCATGCTGTCTTTCTTGATGCGAACTCAGCTCTCCTCATCACTGGAGTTGCTCAGGATCTCACTGTTGCTGAGGACAGCTATGGTACTTTCCAGGGAAGCTCTGGTGTTTACCTTGAGTGTTGCTTCCTGGCTCCAGCTCAGATCCCTCAGCCTGCTGAGTGCAGATCCTTCATCCTGCTGGCATAGACTTTCTAGCTTCTGCCACTGACATTTGGGCCTTTCCAGCATAGATCCATGAAATGGATCTGCATGAGACACAGTTGTGGGCTTTAGGCCTCCAGTTTGACTTGTAAGAAGCACTGTGAAGGGCTCTAGATTTTTCACTGGACTCATGTGGGATATTAGGATCTAGGCTCTCAGCTAGATTCTTTGGTCTTTAGTGTATGAACAGATTTTCTGCATTCTTGTATTTGATTCTTTGGGTGATTATAAAAGAATGTTATAAAATGTGCCCTATATTATATTGTTCCCTTGCAAAATCCCCAAGCTACAACAGCGTTATGCTCACATACACAAAAAACTAGTAATCACAAAAAACGACACTGCAGCCACTGCTGTCACCTGTCACCTTAATCTGACACCCATTGCTGCTCAATGCTGCCCTTCCTGTCTCGGAGGAACCTGCTCCCTGTCCTGCCACATCAGTGTTTTGTTCTTATCCTGCCTTTTTCCCCCAATGAATCTAACAGCATTCCCCGACCTAGTCTGGCAGAAGCCTGGCAAACCAGCAAGTGTGCATGGGCTACTCTCAAAAGACAATATCCTGCCCTTTGTCTGATGTAATGAGTAAGCATTTGGCTAAATACCTGCAGTTAGAAGAAACTGCTGTTTTTCCTTAAGTTGCAGCTGTGAAGGACCATTTATTTTGGGGGTAAACGCTGACACTTCATCGACCTGACACTGGCTGAAATGCTGCAGCTGAGGTGTGAAGAAAAGAAACTCCATGGTGACAGCAGAGTTTTCATTTCCTTTGAAAATTACCCCCAATTGCATCCTTTTGAGGATAGCAACAGCTCTGAAGATAAGGTTGACTGGCAGGATATTCTCAATGACCTCTACAGGCCAGTAAAGCCAGTTCCCACTCCCCAAAAGGGATTTACTGGAAAAGGAAAAGATATCACCACCAAACACAATGAAGTGGTATGCAGGAGGGAGAATACAGCAAGAATGGAAAGTTTTGCATGTGGGTTTCTCATAGGAAACGGAATTGTAGTGGATGTAAAACTATGAAACCATAGCTCTGGCCAAATAGCTCAGTGGATTAAAACACCTGCAAGGAGGTGCAGGGGTGGGGGGGTTGATCCCTGGGCCTGCTGTGCTGGCCCTGCCCCTGCTCCCAGAGCACACTGAGACACCAACTGAGACACTGATTGAGATGGCATGGTGGCTCAGGCCTGTAATCCCAGCACTTGGGGAGGATGCAAATAGGCAGATCACTTTGAGTCCAATCTAGTAGTGAGACCCTTAACATCCTGTAAACCCTTCCCTAAAATACAGAAAAAAATAATAATAACAAAACTATGAAACCATGTTTCCAGTGCTTTCAAACAACATGCCTACTCCAAGGAACACTGGAGTGCCTGCCTACATGATAAAAAAGGAGCACTCTAATAAAAAGTAGTTGACCCACCCTATATAAAATGCTCATATATAAAATGGTCAACTCTGAGATGCTAGAGACAATTACTGACTGCATTAGCACAGGGAAGAAGGAATCAGTTGCCTTTCATGCATATGGAGTGAAGTAAAAGAGCCAATAGTAATACCACTGCCGTGTGCACAAATGCACAGTCCCTGTTGCCAGGATTGGTGGATTTGTACAAAATCAAAGTTAATGCTGCACTGCGAGTAATTTCAGATGTGTTATGAGAAGTTCTACACAGGAAGTTATTTATTTTTTCGTAACTATTTAACTTATTTTTCTTTCTAGATAACACATTTACATATGATTAGACACTGAATTACACCTCTAAAAATTAAGAAGTAAAAATGAATTTTGGGAGCAAGATATGGTGGCACATACCTGTTGTTCAGCACTCTTGGAGGATGGGGCAGGTGGATCACAAGTTGAGCCCAGACTAGAAAACTTAGGGACTTAGCAAGACCTTGTCTTAAAATAATAAAGGGCTGGGGATATAACTCAGTACAAGAGCCCTGGACTCAATTTCCAATACGAGGGGCAACATTGGAGCTCAAGGATGTACCTCAGTGGTAAACTGTAAGGATGCACAAGACCCTAGATTTGACCCCAGCACCAAAAAGAAAAAAAAAATAGTTAAAAGAGTTTAACACTGAAATATCATTTTTCAAAGCTGTGTGATCTGATAAGCTTATTAAAAATTGTGCCTCAGCTGAGTGTAGTGCTTTATGTCTGTAATCCCAGCACTCAAGAGGATGAGGCAGAAGGATTGCTGTGAATTGGAGGCCGGCCTGTGCTATATAAGTGATTTCAAGGCCAGCCTGCACTATATCGTGAGACCCTGCCTCAAAAAAAAAAAAAAAAAAAAAAAAAAAATTGTGCCTCACCTATATGACTTTTGTAGGAATAAGTGATTTGGTAATATCTGGTTTACAATATTAGTAAACATTTATTTCTGCTTTCAGGAAGAAAAAAAAAAAAAGCTGGGCATGGTGGCCCATGCCCATAATCCCAGCACTCTGGAGGCTGAGGCAAGAGAATCACTATGAGTGCAAGACCAGCCTGGACTACAGTGTGAGCTGAAGATCAGCCTGAACTTCACAGTGAGACCCTGTCTCAATAAAGAAAAAAAGAAAGAAACCAAATTAACAATTAAAAAAAAAAAAAAAAGCCAAAAGTGAACAAAGAAAGAAACAAGTTTTTCTGTGATTTTTGAGTCTATGGTTATTTTCTGGGGCCTACAGTTTTGTGGTGGTGTCCAATTCAAGGCAGGATTCTGCTCTCACTGGTAGACAAGGGAGGCAGTTAGGCCCCAGATCCATGCTGGATAATCCCAGCAAGCCAGCAGTAGAATCAGGGCAAGGGGCTGCTTCTGGGATTTTGATTTCCACAGAAATTCAGCTTAAACCTGGCCTCATCTTCATGGTGGGGCATGACTCATTTAGCTTATGACACTCTTGGTGTCTCTGATGGCCTGATCCAGCCCCTACCCCAGGTTGTTATTTTCCAGTATTTAAATTCCAGATCTTAGAGAGACTGATTTATTGCCACTTACTGCTCTGCCATCTTCCTGGAAGTCCCCTCCATTTTATAAATGCTTCTGTAATATATATTTTTGTACATTTTACTAACACTACTTCAGGTCATTTCCTTATTGCTCTCCATGTAGTCTTGTTTGATGTTTTGTTTTGCTTTTGAGACAGGGCCTCACTACATAGTGCACGCAGGCCTTGAACTCATTTATGTAGTCCAGGCTGGCCTTGAACTCAGCAATCCTCCTGCCTCAGCTTCCCCAGTACTGGGATTACAGATGAGTGCCACCATGCCCAGGTATTTTCATGTATTCTTTTCTTATAACAACCTTTATTTCCACCCTTCTGAAGGTATGTGAGACCCTATTAAACTCCAAATTCCTTAACACCTGTTCTTCTTTTATAGTCCCACTCAGCCTAGGGACAAGCCCAAAATCCTAGTGCCCCATAGAAAGTTCCCAGGGGCTCTGGACTGAGTCATATGCTTCTCCTCTTATTCCAAAGCACTGACCTTCATCACTGAGAAATATATATGCCTGAAGGCCTGCTCATACCCTGTAGAAGGCCTGACTGAAAGGACAAAAACCGACCTTAACATACCTCTAGCCCCTGGTCCACAGGGGATCCATCCTCAATACATGTTTGATTAATGTGTGAAGCTAAGTGGACCAAGGAGCTTAAGGTCCTAGTCCAGACTAGAAATTCCGAGTCTATGTCAGTCAGTGCTTACTAGAGAAACAGATTTAATACAAGACATACAAATATACAAGAATTTACAAGACTGGCTTGCAATGGCTGCCCACACAGTCAGGTGTGGAAGAGTGCGAAAGTGTTGTCTGAGTGCTGAAGATCTGAAGGATCCAGCTGAAGGCCTAGAGCTCACTGCAGTGTCCTATTTGAGTCTGTATCAGGAGGTCAAAGGGTGCACAATGGAAGGTTGAAGTGTCTGCACGGGAAGCCAGAAGTTGACGGTCAAGGAGGTCATGACTAGAGCTTCTCTGAAGAAACACATGTGAGCCTTTCTTCTTCATTTCCCTTTTACCATTTATGCAGCAACTCCACTGTTGGTGTCATTCATGCCTGGTAAAACCCAGCAAATCTTCTAGTAAATCTCCACCCCATCCAGAACTATGCTGTTGAGTTGGATGTTTCTTATTTATTTTTGTATTTAGTACAGGGTCTACAGGGTCTCACTATAGATACCAGACTCGTAATGATTCTCCTGTTTTCAGCCTCCCAAGTACTGGGATTATAGGCACATGCCACCACGCCCAGCCTCAGTTGTTGTGCTTTGCCTCAGCAGGTGCTTTAGTCTGCTGAGCTATCTGGCTGGCCTGGATGTTTCTTATTTAAATTGTTACAGTCAGTCAACTGTCAGAGTCAAAGATTTACACAGTTCCCTTTTTGGTTGCCTTGTTGTTTTTGGTATTTTTTGATTCACAGTTCCATTTTTGGAATAGCCTACAAAGTACCACACAGAAATCCTGGGTTGGCAAGGGCCCTTGGAATTCATTTAGGAGTTTCCAAATTTCTTTATTACATATACACATATCAGGCAAAGGGTAGAAGTGATGGGGGTTAAAATGAAGGCATCTGTGGAATTTTCTCATTGGTTCCGGAAGCACATAAAACTTAAGTTTATGAAAATAACAGAATCAGTCCAATACTCTAATTTCACAAATTAGAGAAAAAGTACTCTTGATCCTGAGAAATGGTTTGTTCAAGGTCACACGTGTGGGAGAGGAAACAGATCTGACTTCACTCACCTGTTAAAGACAGCCTTCAAGTACTTGAGGCATCCTTTGTGCCTTCATCAAGCGTCTAAAATGCCAGTAATCAAGATCCAGAGTGAGTATATTTAAAAGCTAAGAAACTTTACTTTGGGCAACGGGGTGAGCCATGCTGGTGGACAGAGTAGAGACTTTTCCGCATATAGACTATAGGGGGCGTCAAGCCAACAGAAACACAGAAAGGTTTGGCTAGGGCACGCTGGTTTTGGTTTTCCAGGGAAGTGGAAGCCCGGAAGCACCTCCTATGGATTGTGACAGGGCAGTCCCTCTCGCTGTCTTCCTCGCAATGGCATCTTATCCTGCCTACTCCACAGGCCTCAGCTCCGGGCAAGCCCAGCTCCTCTGCCGCACATGGTCTGGGACTCTGCGTCTCCACACTGCCCTGTCTCTTCTGGGCTGCTCGAGACACAGTTACCGTTGTCTCCTGAGTACCAAAAGGCCCGTTTCTGACACGAATGGTGGGTCAAAAAGTGCTGAATGAACCGACTGAACTCTCTAGTCTCCCAACTAACTTCCTGAAGGCTGAGCGTTAATCTCCAGAAATCGCCGCAGAGGCGCCCCTCCTCCCCGGCCTGCCCACAGACCGCTCGGGCCGGTCCCGAGCCTGCCCTGGCTTCCCTTGCTTGTGTTGATGTCGGGATCAGCTCATCATAGGATCCAAAGCTGCACTCGGCCTCCTGAGGGGGCTGGCTCAGGAGGTCAGGGGAGAAAGTCAGAAGGTGTTTGAAACCTGAGGAGACACTATCCAAGGCGCAGTTCCTATGGCAACCTTACAAGCCGGCTAGCCTGTGCCCACACCCCTTGGGAGGACTAGGTTTGAGTTCCTAGAGGCGTCTCTATGGTCTCAACAGGCTAGAAAGCCCTGCATGATGCTTCCGGGAAGATGGCGGCATACATATCAGGTGTGGTACATGCTTCCGCAGAGAGGTTTCTGCAGTGACGGTAAGAGGCTCCCTTCCCCTGGGTTGAGAACAGATGTGAGGGCAGAAGAGTTTTACTCCAATGCCACTGTAGTGAAAGTGCTGCATTTAAAACCTTAACAGGAGGCTTTCTGACCCCTGTAAGACAGCAGCTCTGGACTTCTGAAAACTGATGCGCGACAGTGCCACGAAAGTGTGTATGCAGCTTTCACAGACTGTATCGCACAGAAGACTCAGTTATTTCTCTCCGCAGTTTTCCATGAAAGCCCTTTTAAAGCGATTCTCTCCCGTCACTCATTTCAAATAAACTTTTTTTTGGCTGAACTGGGGATTGAACTCAGGCCCATGCACTTGTCAGGGAAGCGCTTATTCCACTGAGCCATCTCCCCAGCCCTCCTCACTCATTTCAACAAATAACACCTTCTCAGTTCCCTGCGCCGCCTTAACTGTCAGGGGCTGAGGAATAACATTTTTCTCGGACTTCTGGGGCATGTCCCTTTGAATTATTGCAACAGGGGATAAGCTGTAAGCAAGGTACACAAAGAGGTTTAAGAGGTCTGAGAGTAGTGTGATTAAGAACACCAGCTCTGAATTGCCTGAATATTGACCTTCAGTCTCCTACTTGCAGTTTGACTTGTGAATTAAACCCAGTGCCTATTTCCTCACTTGTAAATAATGGATAAGAACACCTCCAAATAGTGCTGGGGGCAGAACTGAGATAATCCGTGTGCAGCAATTACCAACAGCCTGCCGTTGAGTAAATGTTCAGTAAGTAGGGTATGGGTTCGAACCCAGTACCGTCCTGTTCACGCAAAGCTATATCCCCAGCCCTTTAAAAAAAAAAAAAAAAAAAATCTGAGATAGTCAGACCCAGTCTCAAAAATCCAAAAAATACTTATGTCTTAGGCTCCCAGAGTGCTGGGCTTACAGGTGTGTGCTACATTCCCCGTTTAAGTACGATTATTTCTATTATTGTTGAAATCTTAGAATGGATAAATCAGAGATGACTTCTGAAAAGAGGCAGTTTTGAGGTTACCTTTAAGACAGTATTTGAATATCGTGTTACAGTATCAAGAAATAGGATTTAGCATCCTGAGCCTGATTTCTTTGCTTAAGCAGGCACTTGAACAACTGAGCAGGCACTCTAGTATCAAGAAGTAGGATGAGCTTTCTTCAGTCTGCTTTTCTGTTGTCAAGGGGTCAGCTTTTCAGGTTATCATCCTTCACAGAAGGCATGGCAACAGAGGTGTAAGGCATTTGACTTTGCCTCTTTTTGTACCTAAAGCAACTGCTCACTATTCTGAAACCTAGCACATAATGTCTTGGAGGAGGGAATGTGATGGTGTGGTTTTGAGACAGAGCCTTACTATATAATCCAGGGTAGCCTTGAACTCACAATGATCCTTCTGCCTCCACCTCCCAGGTGTGCGCCACCACGCCTAATCTCAATCACCCTCTCAGTGCAACCCCCTCCTTCGGGGCCAGCACAGCAGGCCCAGGGATCAAACCCCCAGCCCCTGCACCTGCTTGAGGTACTTTAATCCACTAAGCTATTTGGCTGGCCCCCCAAATGAAACTTTTACCCTTCCTAGTTTTCTTTTTGGGAGGCCACATTAGTCCCATTAGTTGGCTTTGACAATTGTCAGCAATTCCTGTGTTAAATGTGACCCCAGATCTTTGCACAAGTTAAATGTGGTGAATCAAGTCAACATTGGTAATTTTCAGTATTTTGTGTGATAACCCTTAACAATTTGAGAGGCAAATTTAGTGTATAAATTGTATGGGTCCAAAGGAGAAACATACGAATTACTGTAGAGACATCACTGTTTGATGATGTGATTAGGGACCACTTTGCAGTCAGGTAATTTGGACTCATTTCAATTCTTTTACTAGCTGTGTATTCTCAGGCAAGAAACCCAGACCTTGTTCTCATTTATAAAATAAATATAAGCCGGGCGTGGTGGCGCATGCTTGTAATCCCAGCACTCGGGAGGCTGAGGCAGGAGGATTGTTGTGAGTTCGAGACCAGCCTGAACTACAAAGTGAGCTTAAGGCCAGCCTGAACTGCATAGCGAGACCCTGTCTCAAAAAGACCAAAAATAAATAAATAAATAAAAAAACAATAAATAAATATAGCATCTCAAAGGACTAAGATTAAATGAGTCAACAGTATTTGTAATCTACCTGTTATGTGGTAGGTGCTCAGTAAGAGTGTCCCTCCTAAACAGGACAGTGTCAAAGGGGACTTCAGCAAGAGTGAAAGCAACAATTTGTGAGAACTGGGGAGCACCCCCACCAAGAGCAGTGTAAATGATGAGGCATGGGCACAAAACAGGCTCTCTTAAATACCAGTATCTTGTAATTTTGGCTAAGAAACACCTTATGGCTTTGTTTTTACAGGGCAGTAGGCTTTGGGAGATGTTACAAGATGGTAACAAATGTGAGCTCTACAGACTATGCCTGGTTTGAATTCTACACAATTAGCTGTCTGAGCCAGTCATCTAGCCTCTTTAAGCCTCAATTTCCTCATTTGTAAAGCAGAGATGATTGTAGTTTCTCAAGCAGGCTGGAAGGTTGAATGAGATTCATGGAAATCCTTGGCACAGTCTGGCATACAGGGAGCTTGCCTCAGTATGAACACCAGTTCTCTTTGACTCCAGCATGTTGGTATTAGGCTTTCTGTAGCCATATGGAGAGCAGCTCTCCAGAGACCAGGGCTCCCTGTCTCTTCCAAGGTAATTCTTAGGGTTTAGGAATGAGAATCCTGTCAGACCAGCCAGGATGGGAGTTGATGACTGCTTTGAGCACGTTTTCCTTTCCTCTGAAAAGGACAATGTTCTCTCCTTTCCTGGTGAGATCCTGAGAAGCAGCCTCTTTTCCACCATGAGTGCTACCCCAGAGGTCAAGAGTCGTGGGATGAAATTTGCTGAGGAGCAGTTGCTAAAGCATGGATGGACTCAAGGTGATCTGGTGGGGCCTCCCACATCCCCAACTCCTGCCCACCTTCTGCCCTGGGGGACCTGTCAGTCTGAATTAGTCCCTGTAGTCCTTTCAGAAGAGGGAAATCTAGTTTAGAAATGTGCTGAATTTTCTCATTCTGAAAATGGGAGAAACTTGATGGAAAATGAAGTGGTCAGATGAGGGGAGACATTAAAAGATGTGGCCTCTCCCCCAACTTAGAACAGGAAAGATAGTTCTGGCTCAGAGAGAGTAGGACTATGTAGAGTGGAACTGAATAGTGCCTAGAGGATTTGGCTGGGGATATAGCTCAGTGGCACAAAGGCCTGCCTGGCAAGGACAAGGGCAAGGGCAAGGTCTCAGTACCAAAAAAAGAGGATTTCTAGAAGGGACAGAGTATTCCCTAATGCTAGATATGTGAAGGATTGGCATGTGTGGAATGTTAAGGACTCAATCTATAGAAGCCGGCTCTCATTTTATTCTACAGGCAAAGGCTTGGGCCGGAAGGAGAATGGCATCACCCAGGCCCTCAAGGTGACACTGAAGCAAGACACTCATGGGGTAAGACTGGGCTTGCTGGTCAGCATGGAGAGGAAAGGATATCCTGGAGAGCATATGGGGCAGGTACTCAGCTTGTACTTAATTCTCCTGGCAGGTGGGACATGATCCTTCCAAGGAGTTTACGAACCACTGGTGGAATGAACTCTTCAACAAGACTGCAGCTAACTTGGTGGTGGAAACTGGGCAGGTACAAGCCGAGAGGCAGCCATGTAAACCCTGAGAGGCTGGGACACAGAAGGGAAACACAGTGTGTCACTCACTGATACTCTCCTACAGGATGGAGTACAGATCAGGCGCCTCTCTAAGGAGACCACCCAGCGTAATCGTCCCAAGCCCAATTTGCTGTATCAGAAGTTTGTGAAGGTATTACAGACTGGGACGAGAGTCCCTCCCTCATCTCCCCTGGGACTTAAGCAATTGTTGTGTGTGCCCAACTGATTTTCAGGACTGCCCCAGAACAGTGAGATTCTGTGCCCAGGCTAGTTAAGACTGGCCAGGCACTCAACGACCACAGATCTTTGAGTTCTGTGGATCCCTGCTGTCTGCTGGCAGAAGTGGGGAGGACCGAGTGCATTGGGTGGTGGATGGGTATCCAGGTCAAAAGGTGAGACCTGAGGAATTACCTAGTCTGTCCTTATTTCACATATGCAGCCCAAAGAGTAGAAACTAGCTTGCTGAAGAGCTCATAGTTAGTTAATAGCAGACAGAACCAGAACCCAGGTCTTGGGGTTTTGTTTTACTATTACCAAACTGACAGAAGTTAATGTTTAGTGATCATATGCTTAAGGGTTTTAAATGTTACACAGTATATCTTCCCCGTTCTCTGTATCTGTTACCATACATTGCACTATGCCACTGTCACCCCTTTATCTTATTTTTGTCTTTTCGAGACAGTCTCACTATGTAGTGCTTGGGTTACAGGGGTATGCCACCATACCTGGTGATCCCCCCCCTCTTTTTTTTTTTTTGCAGAACCAGGTATTGAACTCAGGCCCTTGCACTTGCCAGGGAAGCACTTATTCCACTGAGCCATTTCCCCGGCCCTTGATCACCCCTTTAATGGTTTCCTCACCACTAGTCTCATGCTACTCCAATCCATTTACCCTTCGCATCCATAGTGCGAGTTGGAGGCCAGCCTGAGCAACACAGGGAGTTCAAGGTCAGCCTGAACTACATGGCAAGCAAAACAAGACAAAATTCACCCAGAATGGGTTTTGTTTTTAGGAAGAAACTGCCAGGAAATGCACCAGGGCCTCATGCTTGCAAGACAAATGCTTTGCATCAAGCTATGTCCCCACTGAGCATTCTATAACACTAAATGGAGCTTGTCACAGACTGCTCTCTAACCACAGTGGCAGTCCACTTACCAGACTGGCTCACATGGTTCTTCATGCCTTGTCCCTGCCTTTTCTAGCCTCTCTTGCCAGCTCTCTCTAGGGCCACTACACTTAAGCCATACTGAATCTTTTTCTTTTTTTTGAGGATTTATCCTTAAAGTACTTTATTTTACAACCTATTTCTCTTGAAAAACTAAAGGTCCACTTTATTAAAGTTTTGTTTTTTTTTTTTTGGTCTTTTTTGAGACAGGGTCTCACTATGCAGTTCAGGCTGGCCTTAAGCTAGCTCAGGCTAGTCTTGAACTCACAACAATCCTCCTGCCTCAGCCTCCTGAGTGCTGGGATTACAGGCATGCGCCACTATGCCCGGCTAAAGTTTTAATACAGTGTAAAACCAAAACTGTATATAAAATACTGTACCTAAATGTTTTTAAGTGGTTAGTCTTGTTCCATTGGTTCATATGTGACTTCTGAGGTTTCCTCATCATTTTCCATGGATAATTCTGAGAGACTGTCTCCAGTTTTACTGGAATTGGAGCCTAATGCTTCTGCTTCATAGCAGTCTGAACTACTACTACAGGTCTTGTATTTTCACTGCCTTCAGAATATAAATCTTGGGGCCAAGGAGATGGCTCAGTGAAATAAGTGCTTCCCTGGCAAGCACAAAGGCCTGAGTTCAATCCCTAGTCCTGCAAAAAAAAAAAAAAAAAAAACCCAGAATGTAAATCTTTCTCAGCTTGACACAGATCTGACTGAATCTTTTCTTTCAAGATACTGTTGTCTTACCTTCATGTTTATAACATGCTACTCCCTTAGCCAGAGACATTCCTCTCTTTGCCACTTTTAACTCTCATCTTCCAAGAAAGAAACTTATCATGTGGTACATGCCTATAATCCCAGCACTTGGAAGGCAGACGCAGGAGGATCGCTGTTTTAGGCTAGCCTGGGCTATGAAGTGCGTTCAAGGTCAGCCTGAACTATATGTGAGACCTTGTCAGAAAGACCAAGAAAGAAAAAGACAAACATGAACCCTGTATTTTTGCATGGCCAACTTAATGTTTCTCCCAAAAACCATTTCATGAACCCTGCAATCTTGTGTAACCTGCATCTCTACCACAGCAACACTTCCACCAGCACTGCTTACATCCTTCTAGATTCCCTTATCACTATGTAGTTTCATCTGGGCTGGAACCACTTTCTCACTCTGCTCTGTCCTCAACTCTTAGCCATAGCAGAGCCTCAGTTAATCCTAAATAAAGGTACTGTGAATAGACATGGGTTAGGGAGTACAGTGTAACTTTGTCAGTTACAGCACCACTGAAAGGACCTGGTGACCCAAAACATTTTCCTGCTTATGCCCACCAGCCCGCTGTGAGCCAGAGACAAGACTGCTGTGCCTCCCAGCTACTGCAGCCACCTCTTACTCAGAATCAAGCATGCAGACTGCCTCAGCTTTCTCTGGCTCTGCAAGGAATACTGTGGGGGCTAGCAGATTCCTGCCTAGAGGGCTGATAGGCTTTCACAAGGGGGATGTTAATGTGTTGATGGGTCATATCCACCCCACAGTGTCCCCCTTTGACTTCCCCCCCTTTAGACATCCATACTGACATCAGGTGAAGAGAAGCCAGACAGAGACTTGGAGAGTTGCACTGATGACAGCAAGCAGGAGCCCACGCCTCCAAAGATGTGAGCCTTCGTTTTTTTGCGGAACCAGGGATTGAACTCAGGCCCTTGAGCTTGCCAGGGAAACATTTATTTCACTGAGCCATCTCCCTGGCCCCCATGTGAGCCTTCTCTTAGCACTGGGCCATGTGGGAGGAGATACCCTTGGTCATAAGCAAAAGAGCAAGTCCACTGTTTAACTGGGGTCCTGGGGGGCATAATTAAATTAAGTTTTACTATAACACCTTAAAAAGTGCCAGGTCTTAAATAAAACCTCAGTATTGAAATGTTCTGGAGGGGAGGAGAGGTTGAGCCCTTCTGTAACACTTCACGTGTCCCCCCACAGTCTGACTGACGAGATGCTGCTCCAGGCCTGTGAGGGACGAACAGCACATAAGTAAGTTGAGCTTCTTTTTTTTTTGCCCAATCTTTTTTTTTGGCTGAACCAGGGTTGCCCAATCTTGAGGATGGCCTTTGCCACCTTTGGGTTGTTTTCACTCCAGGGAAGTAATTCCTATTGTTCACCTATCTACTATCCAATGATAAGATAATCCTCTGCCCTTCACCTTCTCCTACAGGCCTAAGGTGAGGCCTATCTCCCTTGATATTTTTGCTGACTGGGACCTTACCTGTTTCAGGGCTGCCCGTCTTGGGATCACAATGAAGGCTAAGCTTGCTCGCCTAGAGGCCCAGGAGCAGGACTTCCTGGCACGTCTTAAAGGAAAAGACGCAGTGCCCTCTTCACCACAGAATGAGAGTAAGCCCCCCCAAAAAAAGAAAAAGAAAAGGAAGCAGAAAGAGGCTAGAATAATGGAAAAAAATCAAGAGCACCTAGATGATGAGCACCTAGAACATACTAACCACAGCATCAGGAAAGACAAGAAGAAAAGGCGACATAAAGAAGAAAAGGTTACAAATGAAAGGGAGGGAACTTCAGGGAGGGAGGAGGAACGGGCTATCGGGCTTGGGGAATTGAAGAGCAGAACACAATCTGATCAACCTCCCAAGAAAAAGGAAAAGCAACATCAAGAGGAGGAGGAGACAGGGGTCTTGAGTAAAAGAAGGAGGAAGGAGGCTGTGGGGAGTGTCCAGAAAAAGGTGGTAGAGAGCAGAGCATGTGTTGACCCCTGCAGCAGAAGCAAAAAGAGACAGCAGTATGAGGAGGACTTGACAAAAGATGAAGGGGTGGAGATGGCTTTAGATGGTGAGACCAGGAGAGTGAAAAATAGAACACATAGTGGTAAGAGAAGCAAGAAAAGACAGCAACATTGGGAGGAAGAAGTCTTGGGTGTACATGGTGATGAGGATGGTGGGACTAGGGAAACAGAGAGCAAGGATAAGAAAAGGAAGCAGCAGCACCCACAGGAGAAGATAACTAGAGTCAGCACAAAGCAGAAAGCCAAAAAAAAGAAACAGAAGAAGGACTGAACATCTGGTCCTCGTGGAGCTCAACTGACTCTTTTCCAGCTGTGTTCTTGAGACCAGTGTTATGTAGGACTTGTTCACTCCTAAATGAAGTCCCACCCCCACAAAGAGGAAACTGTTCTCTGCTGCAAAACTTTTGCCAAACCTCAGTGGAGGGCATGGATATGGTGCCCTTTAGAGCTTCTAACCCAGAGAATACAATTTCTAGTGCCTCCAGGAACCAGGCAGTTGAGGGATGAGGAGTACTAAGGACTGTGAGAAAATGAATGCAGGGGCTGGGGAGATAGCTCAGTAGAATAAAAGCACCTGAGTTCAATCCTCTGCAAAAAAAGAAAATGAACACAGGCTGGGAGATGGCTCAGTGGGATAAGCGCTTCCCTGGCAAGCGCGAAGGCCTGAGTTCAATCCCCAGTTCCGCCAAAAAAAAAAAAAAAAAAAAAAAAAAGAAAATGAACGCAAGAGACCTCTGCTAAGAGATACTAAAAATACAGACTTATATGAATATCTTTTTAAATATTGTGATGCTAAGAAAGTCAAAATTTTAGTCTGTTAAAAAAAAAATTAGATCCGTAGGCTAGATTCAGCTCATATTTCCCATTTCTGACATTATAAGTAACCATCATCCTGGGTTCCTGGCCTACAGGTGACTCCCAACACATCTTCCAGCCTAGGCACAAATTTTGAGATTTTTCTTTGGGGCCTTTTACAAAATTCATTCTGTTAGCCTCCTAAAGTCTCATTATGCTAGTATAAATGGAGGTAGCTTAGAGTTGTACTTACCTCCCTGTCTGTATTCCAAAGAAGAATGACTTGTGTAAAGCACAGCATACCTTATGGTACCTGACAGTATTTTTAATTGCTTCCAGTGCCACATTGGTCGCTTTAAGATTTTAAAAAATATTTATTTGGTACAGGATCTCGCTGCACAGCTCGGACCTACAGTAATCCTGTCTCAGGCTCCCCAGCACAGGGATTACAAGTGTATACCACCACACTGTTTCAGTGGCTGGGACGGTGCACTGAGGGTTCCAGGACACATACAGCATGCAGTACCAGGGATGGAACCTGGGTCCTTGTGCTTCCCTAAGCTTGCCTAAGGCAGGCACTTAGACCTAAGGTATCTCCCTAGCCATCTTTTTGTGTGTGGGGCTGGCATGGCATATGGTGCTGGGGATTGAACCTCAGTCCCTGTGCTTTGCCTAAGCTTGCCTAAGCAGGCACTTTAGACTGCTGAGCTATCTCCCCAGCCCTCCCCAGCCTTCTCCTTGCCTGTTCTGTTTAAGAGAAAGCACCACATTTCCAATGCTGCTCTCTAGCTCCTACCACCCACTAATGCTTTTTGTTTTTGTAGTTCACGATGGTGCCAAAGTCACAGCAAGCTTCCTGTACCAGTCCCGAGTGCTGGAATTATAAGCATGTGCCATCATACTTGGCCCACCCACTAATCTTTATGCCCAGAAGAGCTCCCAGGCCTCCATTTCTGGGAGAGCAGGACCAAGTCTCTATTGGGAAGCATGCTCACCATCCTCCTTCACTGCAGACGAAGGACACACTCAGTGTCTGGGTAGGGTGGCAGGTTTAACTGGTACTTCTTTTCCAAGGCAGGTGGTACAAAACGACCCCCCAAGTAATGGTAGCGACCAGTAAACTGGGTGGCAGACTTTTTGGGTGCTGTCAAAGAGATGAGCATGTCTGGCTGGATCCCTCCAGAGTTTCCTTTTTCCACATCCCATCCTGAAACAAGAGTAATGTTCAAGAGACATAGAAAAAGTCACAGGTCTAGACCCCTTCCACACCTTGCTTTAGGAGCTCATTGTGAGCTCATCCTAGGAATATGCATCCTTGGGCTTCAGTGTCTTCATGGGGTCCACATGGAAAGGGGTCTCTTGAACTGTGTTCCTCAGCCTTAATATGGGACCTGAAAGCTGTATTCTGCCCACCTAGACTGAAAATTATTTGTGACCTGATCCAAGCTGCATCTCAAGAATTAAGACTTCTAGGTACCAGCCTTGAGACAGTATAGGGCCTCAGTCCACCCCAACCTTGAGATCCCAGCACCTGAGGGAATGTCGATGCTGGCAATGGGTACAGTGAGTTCATGCAGGACACTCAGGATGCTGCGGAATGGCTCACGAACATCGCCTTTGAAGCTGAAGCCAAAGATGGCATCTATCACCAATTCATAGAGCTCATCAATCATCATGGGCTGCAGTGAGGAAGAAAAGGATATCAGGGCTACAACTGCAGAGAGCCTTATTGCGGAGAGCTGGCCCCTGCCAGAGCCCTCAGCACAGTACGGGTGTGTCTCATTCAGAAGGTCTCCTGAGGTCTAGAGAAGAGCTAGTGACTGGATCAGGCCAAGCTAAGTCTAGACATTGTTTTGGCAGTACTATACTAGGGTCTGTGGAACCCAGAAGAGCTCTTCCACCAAGTACATTATCTTCCCAATTTTTTTCCCCCCTGTGGAACCAGGGATTGAACTCAGGCCCTTGTGCTTGCCAGGGAAGGCTTATTCCATTGAGCCATCTCCCTGGCCCTATCTTCCCAATTCTGAGGCAGAGTCTTGTTCAGCTGCCCAGGCTGGGCTCAAAATTATGATCCTACAACCTCAGCTTTCCAGGTAGCTGGGATTACAGGTGCAGACTAAGTCCTGCCTGACACATTTTCTATTCTGAGTGTCTGTTTGCCAGTGGAAAGGCTGCAATGAGTAAGGATGGATTCTGGTCTTAGCTATGTGACAGGACAAACCACTTCTCTGCATTTCACTGAGGAAAGGGATGTCCATTGTTTTCATCTACAAAAATATCTCAAATTGCCATCCCTAAATTTATACACCTGCAGAAAAGGTTTAGAATGAGGCAGTTTCTCCAGCCCTGGAGATAAGTGCAGTCTGTTACTAAGGAAGGTCTGACTATAGAAAGGAAGGAGTGACTGGCATAGAATGCTTGAGAAGTGTTGGTGTTGGTGACTCATGAACCATAGCTCAAGGCAGAGGAAGTTCTTCTACCTTTTTTTTTGTTTTTTTGAGACAGGGTCTCTGCATTTTAAACTGATCTTAAGGTCACTCTGTATGTAGCCCAGGCTGGTCTTAAACTCACAACAATCCTTCTTGCCTCAGCCTCCCAAGTAGTGAGAATACAGGCATGCACCACCACACCCTCTACCACTTCTTTTATGCTGGGCTCTGGGTGAGTGAGCTCCAACTGGAAACAGGAAGAGCAGAGTATGGTAAGGGGGAGGGAGACTGAACTGAAGCCTCTCACCTCTGAAGGCATTTCACTGAGGAAAGGGATGTCCATTTTCTGACACTGGGCCACCAGTGCAGTAAAGAGAGGTTTGTTAGGTTTCTTGGGGTAATAGATGGTTGGTTGGTAACCCTAGGAGAAAGGGAAAGGGGCAATTCAAATTCAACTCTGTAGTCGTCATGACCTCGACGGGGGGCCATTTCCCATCAACTCACAAAGAGTTTGAGGTGTCGGGCACAGACGAGGCCATCTCCTCCGTTATTCCCCGGGCCACAGATGACCAGGATAGCAGGGGGGTTCTTGGACATGGCCGTGGCAGGATACGCCTGAAGGGCAGAGGCAGAGATTCTGGCAGTCGGCCTCCAGCCCCAGTGCCAGGCGCGGGGCTTGAGGAGCGCCATCCCCGCTCCTCCCAGGGGCCGCGAACTGCACCCAAGACCTTCGCAATGGCTGTGGCGCAGCTCAGGCCAGCCAGCTCCATGAGTTGGTCCACGCTGAACTGGTACTCGTTAAATAGCTCCTGGTCCACAGCCTGCGCCTCCTCCTGGCTGTGGAAAGCCGCAGCCTGAGTCTCCGACCGGCCGGTAGCGTCCTGGCCCCGGTCCCGGTCCCGGTCCCGGTCCCGCCCCCGACTTCGCCTACCTCAGGTATTTCACCGCGGTGCCCGCCATGACTTCGGAGTTCCCACCGCCGGCAGAGCTCAGCTGCCTCGCCCCCCACCAGAGTTCTGTTCGGCAAACGCCGGCCTGGCTTCGTACACGGGGCAGCCGAGAGCCAGCGACCAGCAGCCCTAACCCCAGCAGCGCCCGTAGCCCAGACATTCACCCCGCTCAGCGCGCGCCGCCGCCGCCCCGCCCCCGGCGCATGCGCGGCACCCGCCCTGTCCCGAGCGGCCGTGGCGGCTGCGCCCTTTCCGGAGGCGGTCCGGCAGCAGGCGGTGCGCTGGGGCTGGTCTAACTCCAGGGGGGGCTGCGCGCTGCTGAGTTGCATGCGCCGTTCCGCCGCAAGGTGGCCCGGGCGCCCCCTATCACAGTTGAATCTCATCCCTGCCACGTTTCAAATGAAACCAAGGGCTTTGCTCCCAACCGCGCTTTGGTAATATTCGTTCACGGTTTGTAGTTGTTTGGGGACATGTGTGAGGGGCTGCGGACGGAACTCAGTGTCGGGGGCTTGTCTAGCTATTTGAAGGAGTTCGATACCCAGCGAGAAAAACCAGAAGCGCCTGTGCTCCTGCCCCGCCTTTTTCTGACCTGGGCCCTCCTGGTGCCAGTCTCGCAATACACAAGGAACAAACAGCCATACTTCATAGGGCCAAGTCTGGCACAGCCCTCTGGAGGGCCGGGTCCATTTGCTGTGTATATTAGGCCAGTTATTTATCCTAAGAAATCAGGACCTTTGGCTCCATGACATCGGTTTCCCCTACCACTCTTTTACCAGAGTATCGTATTGTACTTCCTTATTATAAATCCTAAATACCCAGTGTGGTGGCAGATGCCTGTAATCCCAGCACTCGGGAGACTTAAGGCAAGAGAATAGTTGCAAGTTCAAGACCAGCCTGGACTGCAAAGTGAGCTTAAAGCCAACCTGAATTGCATAAAGAAACCTTGTCTCAGAAAAACAGAAGAAAGAAAGTCACTTGAAAAAAATAAGTACAAGAGGCCACTGTAACTGCCGCATCCAGTGTAGCTCTTGAAACTCCGTAGGGAGGACAGTGGAGGATAAGAGAAAAAAGACAAGAGTCAAGATACAGAAAGAAAAAAAACAAAAAAACAAAAAAACAGAAAGCTGGCCAGGGAGAGGCTCTGTAGAACAAGCGCGTCCCTGGCAAGCACTAGGGCCTGATTTCAATCCCTGGTTCTGCAAAAAAATAAAATGAAAAGATACAGAAAGCTGAGATCAGGTGGAGCACTACCTGGCAACTGTAGCACATTTATTTATACAATCAGCACAGAATGCTGTTTGCAAAGAATTTAAGGGGAAGAACATCATGCCTTGGTGGCAGTACAAGGAACAAGAGGGAACTGTGTAAATACCTCAGGGGAAGGTCAGCTTCCTTGTGCCTCAGCTTCCCGAGCCACATATACTTCTCATGGGGCCCTGCCAAACTCATGAGAAGCATTGACTTGTGCAGAGGTACAGACTGCTTTGCTTCCAACATGTAACCTCCCTTTTCTTCCTGAAAACAAAAAGCCAACTGGTAGTACATGCCTGTGGTCTCAACATTCAGGAAGCTGAGGCCGGAGGAGCACTAATACTTTGAGGCCAGCCTGGGCTATGTAGTGAAAACTTGTCTGAAGAAAAATGAAAGAGGAAGGAAGGAAGGAAGGAAGGAAGGAAGGAAGGAAGGAAGGAAGGAAGGAAGGAAGGAAGGAAGGACTTCTCTATGCCAAAAGGAAAGAAGAATCACCAAAAATGGAGAGAAATCTGACAGGCTTCATCTTCCTCCCCATACACTCTAGTTGCTTTCCCATAGCTGTTTTTTCTTCAACCTAGTATAAAAGCATCTAGCTTGGGAGGCTGAGGCAGGAGGATTGTTGTGAGTTCGAGACCAGCCTGAGCTACAAAGTGAGCTTAAGGCGAGCCTGAACTGCATAGTGAGACCTTGTCTCAAAAAAGACAAAAAAAAGCATCTAGCTTTTGCTGCTTCAGAAGGGTGTTCATTTCCTGATGATACCTCCTGTATCACACAAAACCTTTTAACATCTGCGTGCTTTTCTCCTGTTGTTTGTTTCATGTCCATTTAATTCTCAGACCCAGACAGAGACCCTTAAAGGGTCTCTGAGGGAAGAGGCTTTCTGCAACTTCGAGGCTAGCCTGGGCTACATAGTAAGCTCAGGGGCAGCCTGAACTATACAGTGAAACCCTGTCTATAAATAAGTAAATAAAGGGGCCCAGCCAGATAGTTCAGCAGACTAAAGCACCAGCTTAGGCAGAGCTCAGCGCTGGGGCTTAATCCCTGGCGTGCTGTGCTGGTCCTGCCCCTGGGGCACACTAGACCTTGTCCTAAAAATTCATTAAAAAAAAAAAATAAGTAAAGAGTAGAGGTTAGCTTGCCTCCCCTATACCTCCTTATCTGACCAATAAAATAACGAGAGAAAATTATTTTATTTCAACTTCAAATACATTCCTTTATTCCTTGTCAAAGTGGAGCACTGGTGTTTTACATAAACCTCACCAGTTATAATTCATCTGCAATGTTAGGTCTGCTTTTTTTTTTTTTTTTTTTTTTTTTTTTTGCAGAACCAGGGATTGAACTCAGGCCCTTGTGCTTGCCTTATGCCTTATTACCAGGAATAAGTGGAAGCCCTTATTCCACTGAGCCATCTGCCCAGCCCCTTGGTCTGTTTCTTTAAAGTGAATCAACAGTGGCATGTTTGGAGCAATGTAAGAGCATAATCCCACTGCCATCATAATGATTTCTCTCCAATTTGTACTCTTGCTCACATTTAATTCAACAGTGACTTTTAAAAGTGACTCACTTTAATCAGGAATTTTAAGGATCCAGCTCAGGTTTTAGAAATAGTGCTTGTCTTCACACTTAGTTTGTCCACTTATATAATATTTAACTAAATTTCACCTTACACACAACCAACATGAGCACACGTGAGACATCACAGCAGCCTCCTATGCAAGGCTTGGCCAGGGGAGGGAGGTACACGGCAGGACCGAAGGTACACGCTGCTGGGTTCGAAGCTTCTCTACCTACTTTGTGTGACCTAGAATTGAAACCACCTAGCCCCTCTGAGCTTCTGCTGCTTAACCAAGAAAAGGGGTAACAACAGCATCTCCGAAGCTTGGGAGAAAGAAACCCTGTAAGGTTGCAGGGGGCTGCTCTAAGTGCTCAACAAATGTTCTGTCATTGTTGCTTGTCTTGGGATTTGTCATCATCCTGCAGGCTGCAAGCCCCAGAAAGTGGAGTGCATGGTTGGATGGGATGTCTTCTGCTATCTGTGGTGCACTGCTGTAATTCCCCCACACTCTGGGAGGCTGAGGCAGGAGGATAGCAAGTTGAAGTCTAGCCTGGGCAACTGACTGACTTAGCGAAGATAACTTCTTTAGCATTACATCTCCACTTCCCAAATGAGTAAAGGTAACCTGTGGGAGAAAGTCAGTGACTCCAGAGTCACCAAGTCACCTAACCAAGAAGTCAGCTTGAGAACTGCCAAAGGCCTTAATGATCATGTGGTTTGCATCCAAAAAGAAAAAGGGAAATTCACCCTCCTTTTTCTTTTTGCCCACTAAGTCCCAAATTTTTCATGAGGAGCAAAAAGACCCTCTCGGGCTGAGATAGCATTGCTCATTGCTCTCACGTGGGAGCCTGCTCACTGTGTTCCCTGTGCCCAGGCAGGGCAAAGGCCTGGGAAGGGGTGTACACTGGAAGCATCCAGGTCATGTGATTGTACAGAAGCCAGACTGAGCGACTCCTCTCCTCAGAGGGCTCCTGCTGAGGGCTTCCCTGGACCACCTGGATGACCTGAGGAGGCAGAGAGGGACTTGCCAACAGGGCACTGGGGAAAAACAAGGGGCCAAGTCCCTGGCTCCAACGTCTTGTCCCCTTCCTGACCCTCACTTCTGTAGGGAGACTCCGGGGCAGTAGGGAGGGTACTCTGGGCCCCCTCCTCCTTCAGGGCTCTGGTCTACCCTGTGGCCTGCACTCAGGCCATGCAGGAGGCAGGCCAGGCTGCAGGCCTCAGGCCTCCAGAGCTGGGCCAGGGCTGCTTGGACTGCTAAAGGGCAAAAATGAAGAGGCTCAAGGCTGTGGCCAAGCACCAGATCACATCTCTGACTTCGACACTGGTCATGTCCTATTAAGACCATCCCATGCCGGGCGTGGTGGTGCATGCCTGTAATCCCAGCACTTGGGAGGCTGAGGCAGGAGGATTGTTGTGAGTTCGAGACCAGCCTGAGCTACAAAGTGAGCTTAAGGCCAGCCTGAACTGCACAGTGAGACCCTGTCTCAAAAAGACAAAAAAAAAAAAAAAAAAAAGACCATCCCAAGCACAACCTCGTGCACTTCCTTTGTCCCACATGAGGGACAGAGGCTCACCTGTTACCTTTGGGGCTACTGTGTACCAGGACATGAGGAAGGTGGTCTGTGTGTCCTGAACCTGGAAGAAGAGGGTCACATACATTCACAGGTCTCCCCACACTAAGGACCATCATGGTGGGAAGAAGAAAGCTCCAGGAGAGGGTAAAGCGTGTCAAGGGACACACTGCCATAAGTGCACAAGGGGTGCCCCAAAGACTACCCTCCACTGGCAGGCACTCAGTAAACGTGAGCTGACCAGAAGGTCTGACTGACTGGCCTTAAGGACACACACTGCAATGCAGAACCTGGGTGAGTTCAAGTCAGCTGAATAAATACCAGGGAACTCACTCTGCTCCCAGAGCCGGCAGCCTGGAGGGGAGTCTAGTGAGCAGTAGCAAGCTGTGGTAAGAAAAGTACATAGCCAAACACTGTCAGGCTCTCAACAAACCCTAGTGCTCTGAGACCCAAAGCTCTACAAGTTAGGAAAGCAGTGAAAGCATGAGGAAAGGGGGCAGATGTGACAAGGGTTCAGAGGGAAACAGGCCATGGTGTGGAGAGGAAACAAATGTGGGGAGAACTGTACCAGGGATTGGCAATCTGGACAGCCAGGGTCAGGGTGGCTCGAGGGCCAACGTAGGGTAGGAGGGCTAGGAAGGTAGGAAGGGAGTTCCACTAGTGGGGAGGCAGGCACAGCCCCAGTGGCCCACTGTCACTCACACTCCAGTTGCTGAGGCCCAGATGTCACAGGGACATGTGCTGACCCCTCTTCTTTCTCTTGGTGGCCCTCCTCAGACACTTCCTCTTCCCATCCATTGAGAGATCTGCAGGGCACAGAACTGGGGCACAGCCCAGCATTGGGATGCCCTGGCCAGGCTTGCTCCTCCCTGCGCTACTGATAGGGTCCCATGCCTTGCCATCTCCCCCACCAAAGCTGCATACACTCACCTGCATTGGGCATCCGCTGAGCCTGAGGTCTCTGCCA
Organism: Ctenomys sociabilis; assembly: GCA_004027165.1. Lineage (NCBI taxonomy): Eukaryota > Metazoa > Chordata > Mammalia > Rodentia > Ctenomyidae > Ctenomys > Ctenomys sociabilis. Next base: position 59,130 of record PVKA01010687.1, read on the forward strand.
CGCAGCAGGCCCTGCCTAGTGCCTCGGGCCTTCCCAGAGCCAGGGTCTAAGGTGGCAGGGAGGTCAGGGAATCAATTTTAGAAACACAGTCCCCCAGATGTGCATGTGGGTTTATGATGTCTTCACCTGCCTGCAGCGAGACGATGGCCCCAGAGAGACAGACACTTGGTAGAGATAATGGGGTGTGCTGCTTGTCACTGAGAATTCCAGGGTGAATCTTTTGTTCTCTGAGGGATCCCCTGAAACTCTCATGCTAGAACTAATGCTTGTGGGCCTGGTCAGAGTCTGCCCACCACCCCACCCTGCCCAGAACCTCACCTGGCAAGAGTTGGTGGCCCCTCAGGTAGGGGCTGGGCTTGCCCACCCACAATTTAATCCAGGCTATTGTTTTTTTTAAGGCAGGATCCCACTAAATTGCTAAATTGCCCAGGCTAGGCTTGAATTTTCAATATTTCTGACTCTGCCTTCCAAAGTACTAATGTTACAGTCCTCTGCCTCCATGACCAGTTCAGGGTACTTTTTTCTGCAGGCTCGCTTCAGTAGCACAGATACTAATTTTTTTTCAGAGCTGGGTTGGAAGCCCAGGGTGCTACACATGCTAGGCAAGTGCTGTACCACTGACATGCACCCTCAGGTCCAAGGTAATTTAATTTTATGTACAGATTATAAATATGATGTGCTCATCTTTAAAAATGAGAGGCCATAAGTCCTATTAAATACATATAACAAAGTATGTACTATAAAGTATTTAAATTCCTGGTATGGAAGGAGGTTTCCTAAGGAAAGCATTGGAGCGACAAGGAAGGCCTTGAGTGTGGAGTTTGGGGAAAACTGGCTCTAACCTGAGATGGGTGAGGACTTCCTTGGAGCACACTCCCATCCTGTGGCCATTGGGGGAACTGCAGTCAGGGACTTACCGGTTTCCACCTCCTCGTCCATTTGTTTTAGTTAGGATCCTTGACTGAACCCTTGGCCTTCACCCAATGGGCTTCTTAGCACTCAGCCAAAGCCCTGGGTCAGTCCTGTGCTGGACACGTGCCACAGTCCCCACTGCCTCCCTACTCCAGGCACATAGTATGTACAGGCAAGCCCCGGGGCAGTCAACTGTCCTCAGAGAACATCAGACCTGCTTTATTCTCAGCTTCCTCTGGGCAAACACCCCACCCCTAGCTCCTGGTCTCAGATCTCATCTTACCAAGGTGACCCTGGACCAGCCTACCTGTGTCAAGTGGGTCCTCATGGCATCTGCCAGCTTGGCCACCAGCCGTCCTCGTATAGAATCTGGCTCCTTCTGGGGAAGAGGATAAATGGGAAGAGGGTAAGGGAGGTGTGGGCTTTGTGGAGACTAAGGGAGAAAGAAATGAGAAAGAAAGGAAAGCACTTTTTCTCCTCTCTCTCTCTCTCTCTCTTTTTTTTTTTTTTTTTTTTTTTTTTTTTTTTTTTTTTTTTTTTTTTTTTTTTTTTTTTTTTTTTTTTTTTTTTTGTCTTTTTGAGACAGGGTCTTACTATGCAGTTCAGGCTGGCCTTAAGCTCACTTTGTAGCTCAGGCTGGTCTCAAACTCACAACAATCCTCCTGCCTTAGCCTCCCAAGTGCTGGGATTACAGGCCTGCGCCACCACACCTGGCTGCCCCCCTCTCTTCTGCTCTATCCCTTTGCCTTTCCCAGGTCCTGCTATTGACTGACCAGCATTACGAACAGAGACCACCCCTTCCCCACAGGGGCATCCCACACTGGCCACACTATGTGCAGTGCCTGTTTGATGAGTGAATGAATGATGGTAGAGAGGGGACAGGAGCAAAGGCAGGAAGGCTAGAAGACTTCTAAAGAGAGATGGCAAGGAAAAATCACAGTCTAATACAGAAGATCTCACCTGACATTGGGCCAGTGCTTCCATATAGTACTTCAAGGCCTGGTCATACTGCCCCAATCTGACTGCAGCAGCCCCAAGCCCCTCGCAGGCCTGCCACTGCCCCTTCTTGTCCCCTGGGGAAAAGAACCTGAAAGGTCCCCTCACGGCTCCCCATCCCATGACTCTCCCCTCCAGAGATACCTCTCCACTCCCCCACCTACCTCTCTCCAGCCCTGAGAATCTTGTCTTTGCCATGCCCCATCCCATACCAACCCATACACCCTTACCGGTGTCCCGGGCAGCCTGCAGAGCATGCAGGTAGTTGTCTCTGGCCACCCTGTGGTCCCCCAGCTGACTCAGTGCGAAAGCCAGGCTAGCAAAGCTGCGGCCCTGCTCCCAGCGCTGCCCCACAGAGCCTAAGGACAGAGGAGCACTCATCGTAAAGGAGCGGTGGTTGCCGGGAGGGAGTCCAGGAGCCCTGCTGCCCAGCCTTGGTTGGCATTCACATGATCCTCAGAACCCTAGCCTCTCCCTGCAGGCCTTCCATCATCCAATTTTGGCCCAAATGCTGGTTTAAGTCATGCAGCAACTTTACGAGACAGGTGAGGAAGTTGTCAATGGCTTCATTTGTGTATGTGGGAGGAAACCATAGTTGAGAGAGGCAGGGACTTGCTGAGCCTCACACCAGGGCTGAGTTCCACTCCGGGCCTCCTCTCTCCGAAGCACTGGTGCTTCCTGTCTGACTATCCCATAGCCTGCATTCCCAGCCTCACCCCTAGATCTGGGCTTTCTGGGCACATATTGAGGTCTGGAGCCCCTGTGGAAGCTCCCTCTTAATCCGCCAGTCCAGCTCGCAGCCTCAGGCGCTCACCATGCAAATTGACAGCCTTCTGGTGAAAGTCGCAGGCTTCTTGATAGTTGCCAAGGGCATTGTGGGCCATCCCCAGGTTCCTTAGCACGGTAGCCTGCTCTCCTGGTTGCTGGCACAGGGGCAAGGCCTGCAGGAAAGACTCCACAGCCAGGGGGAACAGCTGGAGCTGGGAGTAGCCCAGGCCTAGATCATTATAGAGAGGCCCTAGAAGGCACAGGGTGGTCACTAGTAGCCAGAGCAGTCATAACTAAGGCTATAGGGGCACCATCCCATCTACTCCCCCAGGGTTGCCCTTCCACAGAACTCAAACTCCCCCCTCCCATCTTCTCTGCTTGAGGGCTCACCCAGCAGCCCCTGTTCCGTGCACATCTCAGCAAGTGTCCGGCTCTCCTCCAGTGCCTGCACCACCTCACCGACCCCGTGCTGCCCACTCTTCAGCATACACCTGGCTGCGGCCCCTAATGCCAGCGCTGCGGCCTGGGGCTGCCCTGCTTGGGCATAGGCCTGGCTTGCCTTCTGAAGGCAGTGGACTGCTTGCTCAGGCCGCCCCAGGGCCTGGTAACAGGCTCCCATTTTTGCCTGGGCTTCTCCCTGGTTACCCTGTGGCTGGTAATGGCCCAGGGCCTTCTGGTACCAATCCAAAGCTTGGAGCAGGTCTCCCAGGGCATGGTAGGCCAAAGCCACATTGAAACACTGGTCACCATGACAACTGCCCTGGGCCTTCTCTTCAGGCTGGGCTCGCAGGAGCAGCTCAAGGCCTCTGGCTGGGTCCCCAGTCTCCACATAGGCAGCACCCAGGTTGAAAGCACAGGCCCGAAGGACAGAGGTGTCCCTGAACTGTGGGGCCTCTGAGGCCAAGAGGAAGGCTTTCTGGAAGCTGACCATTGCCTCATGGCTCTGACCAGCCTGGAGGGCCCTGTGGCCAGCCTTGGTGAGGGCTTGAACGCTGGTCTCTTGTTGCAACCATTTTGTTTTCTTCTTGTTCTTCTGACAGTTGGAGGGCTTGGGCTCCTGGGGTATCTCCTCATGGCTAGGGGAAGACATAGGGCTGCCAATGGGGGATAGAGGGATCAGTAAGTCAGCCTTGCCCTCCCACCCCTGCAGCAGGGTCCCTTGGGGGAAATTGAGCCCTATTCCTGTCCTGACAATTGATCTCTCTCTCTCTCTCTCTCTCTCTCTCTCTCTCTCTCTCTCTCTCTCTCTCTCTCTCTCTCTCTCTCTCTCTCTCTCTCTCTCTCTCTCTCTCTCTATGTCCTTTCCTCCTTCCCTTCCTTCCCTCCCTTCCTTCCTTCCTTCCTTCCTTCCTTCCTTCCTTCCTTCCTTCCTTCCTTCCTTCCTTCCTTTTCTGGTACTGGGGATCAAACTCAGAACCTTGCTCTTGCCAGGCAGGCGCTTATGCTGCTGAGCTATCTCCCCAGCTTAGTCCCAAGGACTTCTATCCCAACACTCACTTGACTTCATCTGTCCCATCAGGCTGGACATTGACCCTCACTCTAATGTATATCTTTAGTTCTCCTTTGGGATTCAGGTCAACTTACAGCTTTCCTCCAAAAGCTTTCTTCCGCCAACTAACTATTGACTTCTATGGCCCCAGGAAAACTTATATCTGTGTCTTTTATGGCATTTATCACATGGTTAGAGATTCTCTGTCTTTCTTACTGGGATGTGGAATAACTTGAAGACACATAGTGAATTCTAAATAGAAGTGTATTGATGGGGTCAAGTGTATGCCGGTGTGTCAACAGGAAATGGAACACTAAGGGGCCGGCGGTATAGCTCAGCGGACTAAGCGCTTGCTTAGGTAAGCGTAGGAACCAGTGTTCGATCCTTGGTTCCCCTAGCCGCGCCGGCCCTGCCTTCGGGTGTGCTGAGCCGGCGATGCAATCCGGGCGCGGTGGCGCGCGCCTGTAATCCCAGCCCATGGGAGGCAAAAAGCAGGAAGATCACTATGAATGTGGGTTGCATGCATAGTGAGACCCTGCACCAAA